>JADNYI010000680.1:0-17372 GCA_015501065.1 Infundibulicybe gibba
CAAGTTTGGATAGTTGGCGGATTGAGGTTGGGTAGCTGATTATTCAACTTATAATGGTAAACTCTTTCCTCGTTTGGTCTTTGTTTAAAATATAGCGGACGGGCATGAAATGGAATCGGATCAAGAGTCATACCTGCCGAGGCAGATCTTGACTTACTCAGATTGGGCGTTGCGATCGAGCAGTAGTATGGAATAGCATACCAGCACCACCGACTAATGAGCGCTGAAGGGTGACTGAGTGGGATGATTCAACCGATCACTAGTGATCGGTGTGGTGACCGGTTGATTTGTTGAGTTTATTTTAATTTTAATATTTACATCTTTGAGCGAACATGAACCCCACTTTGGAAGGCACTCACTGTTCGTGCTTCGCGGATCATACTTCGTGGAACTTTGACCTGGGGCTCCCGAGTTTTCAGCTCGGCCCTGTACTAATAATAGACTAATAGTGCTCACGGTGGTTCGGTGGTTCTCCGAGGCAAGAAGGTCTTATATCACTATTTCGCCATACAAAACTTCAGCGCTGTACATCCGGCGAGCCAGGTATCAGAACATGCAGTAACTCCTGGAACGTCAGCTGCCAAACTCTCGGTTCGAACAATGAACTCGGCGGCTCTGGATTCGCTTAAATGAGCAACTTTGTTAAACCTTAGATTTAGTTCAATATTTCCTCTCTACCAAAAGCATGCTACAAATTACGCTTCAATACGCTGTATTTGTAGTGTCTTTGTGCGCCGCTCTTTATCTGGCTTCCCGCAAAGTCAATGCTCGCCGCCTTCCTCTTCCCCCTGGCCCAAAGGGGCTGCCCTTTATTGGAAATCTGCTTGATGTACCAGGGCACCACCAGTGGTTCGTTTTTGATGACTGGGCGAAGAAGTATGGTATGTGACGGTGCTATGACACTAACGCGAGAGTAAACAGGCGATATTATCTCTAGGGGACTTCATGCATATCAACGTCATGGGCCAGCCCATAATCATTCTGGGCTCCCTGAAGAGAGTGAATGATATCCTTGAAAAAAGATCAGCAATATACTCCTCCCGGCCGCGGATGCCGATGGTTGTCGAATTGTAGATTCAATAGCTTTTATTCTCCCAAATATTGACCCTAGTATTTCAGAATGGACATGACTATCACCTTTGGATTCACACCGTACGGCGCGAACTGGAGACTTCGTCGAAGGATGTTTCATGCACAGTACAACAAGAGTGTTGTTAAGAAGTACCAACCCATCCAGGAAAGGGAGGCTTCAAGATTCCTCGCTCGGTTGTTGGATTCACCCCAGGATCTCGTGTCTCACATTCGAGGGTAAGTCCACGGGGTTCTTAGAACTTGAACATAGGTTACATTTTCAATTTTCATATCCACAATATAGGGCGTTTACATCGACAATAATGAATATCTCCTACGGAATCAAGGTCGAGACCAATGATGACTGGTTTGTTTCGAATGCAAAGACCGTCCTGGAAGGGATGGCAGCCGCCGGAGTGCATGGATCATTTCTAGTCGACTTTATTCCAATTCTGAAGTATTATCCTCACTGGATGCCTGGCGGGGGCTTCCGGAAGAAAGCCGAATACTGGAAAAAGGCTAACCATGAACTTACGGATAAGCCATGGGCAATCGTGCAGGAAAGAATGGTATGTTGCTGATAAGTGACGCGATATCGTGGAATAGCTGACTTTGTCAATAGGCGAACGGGGAAGCTGTTCCATGCGTAGCAACCAGCCTGATCAGTAACCTCCCTAATGATGAACGCCGCCCAGTGGAAGAACAAGCGGCCAAAGACGCCACCGCTAACGGCTATGTTGGCATGTATATTCCGCTCACATCCTATGATTTCTAACCATCAGCTTTCCTAGGTGGTTCTGATACGGTTTGTGATTGTAACATACTCCTGATAAGGGCTTACGCGAGATACAGACGCTCTCGTGCGTTCACACCTTCTTCCTTGCTATGGCCATGCACCCGGAAGTACAAAAAAAGGCACAAGCCGAAATTGATACTGTTACGGGTGGGACTAGACTTCCAGGATTCGAAGATCGCGAGGCGTTGCCATACGTCAATGCCATAATCAAAGAGATATTGAGGTGGCAGATTGTATCCCCACTTGGTAAGTACTTCAGCCCCGAGATGTTTGCCGGAATCGAATGATGCTAATGAATGGGTAGGTACTACTCATGCGTCCATAGAAGAGGATATATACGAGGGCTACCGTATTCCCAAGGGTTCTATCATCATTGCAAACGCATGGTCTGTAGCATCAACTGATTACCTTCATCCTGCTTATTTCTAGAACATATAGGGCTATCTTGCATGACCCGGTGGAATACCCTGAGCCAGAGGAGTTCCGACCTGAAAGGTTTATTAAAGACGGAAAGCTTGATCCAGCTCGCTTGGATCCTAACATTGCTGCTTTTGGATTTGGACGCCGGTACGCCTACCTTCCCTTAATTGCTACTCGATTGATTGATCAACAGCCAAAATCTCCGCAGGATTTGCCCCGGCCGATTTTTGGGTATATCTTCACTCTATATCTATATATCTTCCGTCTTGGCAGTGTTCAACATCACCGCGCCACTTGACAAGAACGGTCAACCAGTGCGGCTAAAACCAGAAATGACATCTGGTTTGCTTTCGTGAGTGCTGAAACATATATTTGGGTCGCCTAAAATGACAGTTGGGTCAGATACCCTGTTCCATTTGATTGCGATATAAGCCCCCGTTCCGCAACTGCCGAGAGTCTCATCAGGGATTCCAAATACTTGTAACGGTCAACTTAGGATTGAAGCTTGTTACTTGAGCCGTACCCACCCATCGGGCTATTTGAGAAATACTAGGCGTCAATTTTATCACACAAATCTAGCCTGGAGTCTCAAGCTGGCTCGGCCCTATACGACACGCAATGATGATTATATGCCACAGCGGCCTACAGCCTGACGAGGTTTGTGGGATAGAAAAACTGATACGATACTTCAAATATGTAAGAATGTCAGGCAAATACTAGAGAAAGTGGTGGAGAAATCAGGCGGAAAACTTGCCATCTTTCAATCAGCTTGTGGTGTTGGAGATGGGTAAGCCGCCCTCCAGTGTCTGCTCTTCCAGAGATATTGGGACCGTCCCATCTCTGGTTTTCTGAACTACTTTCCTTTTCAAGGAGTAATTGCGGACAGGGAGGACTATAATGAAGGGTGGGTGAGTGCTATCGTACGCCAGATTGTTGTAATGCGGTACCGCAGAGAAATCCTAGAAAAGCTAAGGGAGTCATAACAATCCTGTGGAAAATACGTTTACAGGGTTGGCAATTTGGGAGATTGGCTCTCACCAGATCAGGGACAGACTTCGGGTGTAAGCATGTAGGACTGAATCGCGGAGTTCGGGCGGCTAGACGGTGCCACAGGAGTGGAGTATCAGATTTTAACTCTACTACATTAGAGACTTACCGGGTATATTACTTGAATTTGGGAAAGGCCCCGAACATCGTTTGTCAATTGAAATCCAGTTGCGGGGTAATACCCTTGGGTTCCAGCTGCCTCTGTACCTCACTCAGGGGACTCCGCTTGGGCATTTCATTGATCGATCCAACTTGAAGCACCAGGAGATACCTCCAATAGACTGCAATAGTAATCGACGCAATTGTTTCCAGGTGTGACCATCCATGCTGGTCGTTGTCAAAGAACAAGGAGGCAGGCGACGGGCCTGAAACGATAGGAAAAGTCCCAAAAAATCGAACTCCTTGATGATTCGGCGAATGGGCTTTTTGGGGTTGGGATTACATATGTAAGGTTCAGGAAGAATACGTAGGATGAATACGCAAACTCCTCCCGTGGGAAGGTTCTGGATCATAACGGTCGGTTAGAGTGTCCCGCCGCATCAAATAATGAAACCTGTACAATCCGAAAGCACCAACGCCAGGATGCGTGGTCAGTAAGTGCACCACCAACCTACGTGCGAACCACACGTGGGGTGTACCGCCGCTCGCTAGCCTCGGAAATATGTAGCATTGGCCCTCGGATCATTTACATGACTGACGGCGTCTCAATCGAGCTCGTGTCTTATACCACCGAACCACCGTGAGCACTATTAGTCTATTATTAGTACAGGGCCGAGCTGAAAACTCGGGAGCCCCAGGTCAAAGTTCCACGAAGTATGATCCGCGAAGCACGAACAGTGAGTGCCTTCCAAAGTGGGGTTCATGTTCGCTCAAAGATGTAAATATTAAAATTAAAATAAACTCAACAAATCAACCGGTCACCACACCGATCACTAGTGATCGGTTGAATCATCCCACTCAGTCACCCTTCAGCGCTCATTAGTCGGTGGTGCTGGTATGCTATTCCATACTACTGCTCGATCGCAACGCCCAATCTGAGTAAGTCAAGATCTGCCTCGGCAGGTATGACTCTTGATCCGATTCCATTTCATGCCCGTCCGCTATATTTTAAACAAAGACCAAACGAGGAAAGAGTTTACCATTATAAGTTGAATAATCAGCTACCCAACCTCAATCCGCCAACTATCCAAACTTGCGACCCCAAATATATATCAGACTTGGCGAAGCTTCTGCCGATGGGAAACCCATACCATCGCTTCGGATGGCGAGTTTCTTACTTGCTTCTGATCAATGTTAACTGCGCCACCAAGAGCTTTCACCATCACCTGGTTACTCACCCCTGGGCCAGGGGTCCTTCCTTGATGGAAATGTGGGAATCTTATCCTCCGATTATCTACGTAGAACCTAGTGTGGGTACGGCAAGAGCTTGCACCATCTCACACCTGGCCCGGGGGTTCTTTTTTGATGGAAATGTGGTAATCCTATTCTCTTATCTGCATGGAACCTAGTGCGAGTGCTACTTAATATATAAATCTTTGGTTTCGCAGGTGCCTTGAGATTGTAAGAGGCGATTGGGGTTAGGAAGATCGGCCAGTCGGCGCCATTTTACACGTATTAACAAGTTGAGAATCAAAATTTAATCTCGAATAGTCAAGTTCGATGGAGTGACTTGGGCATTTCATGCATCGTGCATCAGGATTCAGCATGGCCGAGTTCAATGTGGCAACTACAAGTAGGCAGTGGTCTCCCCCACTATATCATATTATGGTATGGTACTTCTTGTCTCCCATCCCGTAACCCTCGTGCCAACGCGTCCGCCGGGTGAGGCTGGTGCAGTACGATTTGATTACAGGGCGGGGGGATTAAAGGGGAGGGCCTCGGGAGTAGCGGGGTCATCGGTCATGGATCATGTGCCAGTTCTTGCGACGAGTGACATTGACACGAAGCGGTCAGTGCGACCTTGAGTAGGTCGCATGAGTAGTAAGGTCTGTGGGGGTTGTTGAATATATTCGGAATGTCCATCGTACGCAAATCGCACAGCCAAGTCATGGTCCCCGCCCGCGCTAAAGGACACGCATCTACCCAACACTGTCACATTTATCCCACTCATCTCCGGATGACGACCCACGTTGCAGCATTAGCCACCGCCTGACAATCACATGTGAGGCGCTGCGCCATGTAATGGATTAATGGATGCAGGCCCTGCTGTGTTTACGTTCGCACTTGTGTCGTAGTAGTAGTAGTAGTAGTAATATACACGGCATGGTCCAATTCCTGAACCGTGAACACCGGGTTCCGGAGATTATCCCGACATGCGACATGTGTATTCATTAGGTGCGTTGCGCGACGTTCGAAATTTGTGCTGTCGGTCACCCCCGTTTCTCGCGCACTCGTATCCGTTATGAGATACGCGTAACACCAAACCAACGCATATCACACTCAAAACCCAACTCGAGACATAGCTTAGTTATCGAACCATCTCCCTTGTGCATGTCCTCGATACCGCCGATAATGACATCTCTTTGCGCGCACCGCCTTGAATATAGAACTGCCACTCGAACCCAATATGATCCAATAACTAGTATAAGTATAGGAAGAAAGAACAGTTGGAAATACACAAAGTTCAAGCCCGGAGACACCATGCTTCCTTGATCAGATCTGCAGCCCTCTCCGCCACGATGTACACTGGTCCAGTAGTATGCGCCGCAGGGATGACTGGCTGTCGGCACGGAAGGTGAGTGGTACAACGATGAGCATAACCACAACTTACCATCACCGACGCATCAACGATGCGGAGACCCGAAACACCCTTAACCAGCAAGTTGGGGTCAACAACTCCCCATGCGGCATTCTCGGGGGACATGCGAGCAGTCGATGTGGGGTGCCAAATTGTCACCACGCCTTCGCGAACAGCCGATTTGATCTCGTCATCTGTGTTTGCCGCCCCAAGCGTCCCAAAGGGTTGTAGGAGATAGCCCTGCCACGCCCTCGCTTTCAAGAAACGGCGGACAGCTTTAATGGACTCGACCATGATAGTAGAGTCCAACGGGGAAGTCAGGAACGCTGGGTTAATTTGAGGAAACGAGAAAGGATCCGAGGATGCTAACGTGACGGAGCCCACTAGGAATTCGATAAGCTCATGCAAACTGCAGTGAATTTCTGACTCACATGATACAGGGCTGACGACGACTGTATTAACGGTGAGGAAGTTTCCTGTGGCCGGAGCCGGAGTGAGGGTGGCCCCAAAGCCATTCTAGTAGGTGGGTCGTGTGGAATTCAGGAGGACAAATGAAAACTTTCTCACAACAAATAGCATTTCATAATGCCCAGATTTCAGGCCTGACTTAACTTCTTAGTAGATGGCACGCAGAGGTTCCCGCCAACTCACCAGCAGAAGGGTCAGTAAGCCCTTGCAAAATAGAGGAATTGATGCGTCCGAAGCCTATGGTAGTGGCGGGAGCATCGGCGAATAAACCCATCCTAGTCGAATTCCACTCTTGAAGGTCTTGTTCTTGCGCGTTTGGATCACGCAAGACGGTGTCAAAGGTGTTTGTAGAATTGACGGTAAAATAGTTTGAAATGACAGGATGATCTTGCATATGTTGACCAACATCGGGAAGGTTAACTATCGTCTTGACGCCAATCCTCCCGAGGGTGGTTTTATTGCCAATTCCAGATAATAAAAGCAATTGTGGCGTGTTGACTGTACCTGCGGAGAGTATCACCTCATTTTTTGCTGTTACATAGAATTTCTTCCCTTGTATCGATTCGTCAACAAATTAACGCAATACGCCCTACCATGCCTGAGACTTGCCTTTTGCACTCTGGGAAAATTCGACTCGGGTAAATAATGGCCCCCGTCGCGTGGTCCCTGACCGAATAAGCCTAGTTACTTGTGTCTGCACGAGTACATCGAGGTTGGGCCGGGCTAAGGCGGGATCTAAGTGAGCAGTGGCTGAGCTACTTCTCTCGCCATTTCCAATAGCTGATTGGGCAACACCTGGAAGTAGCCTCAGCGCTCGGGTATTCAAGGAAGGTAAGGAGGGGCGGACTAATCCCAATGGAGTTTCCCGACTGCATGTCAAGATTAAAGATAAACTCCCCGCCTAGTTCTCTGCTTGCGTTGATGACGCGACTGTCGGTCTCGGTGGGAAAGTTTGGGAGGCTGATCTGGACTGGGCCATTTCCGTGAACCGACGCATTCGCCTGACCGGATGTATCATGACCGTCTGTGGATGGTACGAGGCGTTCGCTCTACGGACTTGATTGAGAGGGGTGTGGGGGTGACAAGTATCTATTACCTTGAAATAGTAAGGGGCGATCTTCTCCCAGGACCAGCTATGATCTCCAGTTAAATTGGCCCAGCGGTCGTATTCATCATCGGACCCTCGGTTATAGGTTAGGAAGTCTGTCGGTATGAGTCAGCTGGCGCAGCTCGTAGCGGCTATTGGAGAGGAATATACTGATGCTGCTACTCCCGCCCAGAATTTTGCCTCTAGGATAATTCAGGACTCGATTGTCGAGGCCCGCTTGAGGGATAGTTGTGTAGTTCCATGTCAGCGGGGAGGCCGGTTGGATGGAGGGAGCGAGAAAGGGAACGATGGAAGGTAGGGCGCCTTGATTCCTGGGAGTATGCGATTGAGTATTGGGGAAGGAGGTAGCCACAGCATAGACGAACGTGATTCCGGCTTCAATGACCAGGACAGAAAATTCCCCACTTTCCGTCAATCGATTCGCAATAACATTCCCGGCTGTGCCACCTGCCAATGGTTTGCGATGGATCACCGAGGTCCGAGAAGTAGGAAAACAGATGTCCTACCTCCAACAATCACAAAGTCATAATTCGCTTTCCTGAGCTCCACGGGATCGGTGTAGAATGTGGCGTGAGCCGGACCAATGGCGTACGAGATGAGAAGATAAATGAGGGATAGTCGCTTAAGCATCGTCTCGAAGCACTGGATGTTGTGTGTTCATCAGTCTTGATGCTGATTTTAAGAGAAGGGTTAATCCAAAAATAGTGAGCCGCTTTGATCTAGAGTAGGGGCGGTTGTCATTGGTGTGTAGTGGCAACATGGTACATAGCTCATGGCAGTTGTTGCTATCGTAATCGCGGGTGTTCGTCAGACGTCCGACGTCGTGGAACCCCAAGTTTTCGACATCCGTCAAACAGTAGGTCAATGTGACATCTCGATGAGGTTCGAGATTTCCACTGAAAATAGGTGGGAATGATGTAGCAATCTCGTGGATTTTAAATATGTCGGTGCTATCCCATGTCCCAGGTGGCTGGGAATGCTGCATGCATTAATACTGCCGTGATGGGAAGCATCTAGATGTGAGCTCGCAATTCCCGTTTAGCTAGTAACAAGCTTCAACCACAAGCTTGTGGCCGATCGGAGGTGACCGGGGTCTGCACGGCACCCAGACTCAGTGATGAATATCATCGGAAGCTCAGATTTCTATATTACAGACCGTGAATCCATTTCTTGTATTATATCATATCCGGAAAGATGGTCAAAGTCCTCTTCAGGATTTCGTCTTCCAGTCTTGCCACCGATCAGTTTGACTCAGCTTGAGGACCTTTTAGGCTGTTGGAAATAGCGGAATTCCGGCATCTCGGCTGATGGCAGTCCAGGACATTTAGAATCTTGGATGATGCTCTATCTACGGATTTCCGCAGGAAGGCACCCATTTGATGATATCTGATTCCATTCTTAGATCTCCAATTCCTCGCCCGAGCTCATTGACTATACCTCCAAATTTCATTTATATGCCAGCCCAAGAGTGAAATTGTGCAGTATATCAATGCCCATCACCACGCTTGAGGAATTCACGTCGGCTACGTTTGACTATCTAATCGTTGGGGGTGGTACGGCGGGGCTCACACTGGCCGCAAGGTTATCCAAACTTTCTTCTCCTGGGCGGCCATACCAACAACCTATAGACTCACAGAAGATCCCCGCGTCGTCGTGGGTGTGATTGAGGCCGGAGGCTATGATCCACTCGTCCCAGAAATCAATGTTCCAGGTAAGTCACATCCATTAAATTGATGGACGCCTAAATTTTGTATAACAGGTATGATGGGGCGTACAATTGCCAATCCATTATACGACTGGACGTTCTTCTCCGTCCCTCAGTCTCGTGCAAACGACAGAGTGGTCCTCCAGCCGCGTGGAAAGGGTCTGGGTGGGTCCTCCATGGTAATATATCCTTCGTTCCTTGTCAATGGTTTGTTGATATCCTCAATAGAACAACTTTTTAGGAATGTTCAGACCTTCTCGGGATGAGTTGAATGCCCTTGAGGAGCTGGGAAATGATGGGTGGAACTGGCCCTCCCTATTTGAGTACATGAAAAAGGTGTGCAACCTCATTCTGATTGGTATTTCGCTAACTACAAACACAGAGCGAATCCACCCTTCCAAGCGGGTTGAACTCTCAAGATGCTAAGAAATACGCGGCCGATCCTGATAGTGCTTTGCATGGCACTCAAGGTATTGCTTGAGTCCGAACTCCATCAAGCATTACTCAACCCCTTACCTCAGGTCCAATCACCAAGTCCTTCCCGACCATTTTGACAGAACTTCATGCACTCCTGTTTGATACCGCTGAGGTCCTTGGGGTTCAAAGAAATCCTGAAACAGTATGTCCACATCTTCCGCTTAATTATGACGCAATGTTACCACGCCTCCAGGGGAACGGTAAGGTTGTTGGAGCCATGACATCCTTCAGTTCAGTGGACCCCCGTACTGCCACACGTTCCTATGCAGCGACTGGGTATTTCGAACCCAACTCAAGCCGCGACAACTTATTAGTGTTACTAAATGCTCAAGTCTTGAAGGTAGCCCAGAACTTCAACCCGTGGGAGTTCGCTTCCCAATTTTATTTAGATTATCCTTGAGCCTGTCGAGGGTGGTTTCCACCAAGCACTCGGCGCTGAGTTTTTGAAAGATGGTACTACAACCTCCGTCACAGCTGTTAAAAAAGACGTTATTCTTTCTGCTGGTTTGCACTTCGCAATGTAATGCATTATATGTTGATCTGAGAGGGGTTTCACAGGCACGTTTCAAACCCCACAGCTCTTGGAGCTCTCTGGTATCGGAAATCCGGAAATCTTAAGCAAATACAAGATCCCGCAAATTATCGATCTACCAGGAGTAGGCGAGAATCTACGTAAGTCTCTCTTTCCTCACTTGTTCCGTTATGGAGAGAACATACTTCAGAGGACCATGTTTATATTCCGACCATTGTCGAGGTTGATGCAAAATATGAAACGATGGAAGTCCTCCGTGATCCTGTTGAACTCAAACGACATGAGGAGCTCTAGTAAGCTTTTCACGATCAGTTTTGAAGTCAGTCTTATTTTATTTTAAGCAAAAGGCAGGAAGGGCTTTTCTCCTCAGTGCCTGCTGCTGCCTTCCTCTTCCTTCCGGCCAATGCCTTCGGTAGCAAGGAAGAAGTCAATGCATGGAAATCAAGAATAAAAGTAGAGCCTACTACAGCAACTCCTGCCCCATCACGCCCGGAGCTAAGGAGGGGACTCGAAAAGCAATACGAGTTCCACAGGAAATGGTTTGTTGACGAGAATCATGCGCAGGCAGAGTGCGTGCATATATTGCGTCGCCCCAGTAATCCCTAATGCCGTGTCAGGATCTTGAATTACAACGGGCACCACCCCAGTGTGCCAGGCGTGCCTGCACCAGGGAAGCGGTATACCAGCCTTGTATGCGCCCTCATGCACCCACTGTCGCGTGGGACGGTCCACATCACATCTGCTAATCCACTGACACCCCCCGCTATCGATCCAAATTATTTTGCAAATGAAACAGATCTCGACCTCCTTGTTCATATCACTCGATTCGCTTTGAAAGTCTACAATACTCCCCCCTTTGGAGATGCGTTTAAGGAATTCCTTATGCCCCCCAAGGAGACCCTTCAGGCGACAGGGACCCAAGTTGAACAGGACGAAAGGCTAAGGGAATACGTGAGGGAAACCTGTGCGCCTGTATACCACCCTATTGGAACGGCAGCAATGCTCCCGCGCGCTGATGGGGGTGTTGTAGACAGCAATCTACAGGTATATGGGACCCACAATCTCAGAGTGGTATGTGCTCTTTACCGTTCATAGATGGACATTTACACCACACCCAGGTTGATGTATCCATCCTTCCTATGGCAAGTTGAAGTTGCATTGCGTCCAAATCACCATTTACATAATACGTCTAGGAATTATCTTGCCACACCCAAGCAATGGCCTATGTTATTGGTGAGAAAGTGAGTTATCCAAATCTACCTAATTTTGTATGGGTTATTAATCCCAGGGCAGGGGGCGGATATTTTGAGAGCCCGGGCATCGGGAAAAAACTAGCATGCTACAGTAGTCCATATAGCATCAGGTTAAAAATATTTTATCCCAAGTATATCTACCATGACAGATCTTTCAATGTTACTATGACCGTTTGCCACCATCGTGGAACTATAACTCCGCTTGAAATGCCAGTGGCTTACTCTGTCCGACTTATGTACGCACAATGCATACTACCCACTAGCACTAACTACTACAATTGACAGAACTCGGTTCTGCAAGTTCCATCTCAGGCCAACAACAATAACCGCCCTGTCCCACCTCCCCCCAGAGACTCCTTGCGCGACGCGAAACCAAGACAGCAGCTGTAGCATCGAAAGGGTGGACAACCTGGGACTTCATCAATGCCTTACAAATATCGTCTAAATAAGTAGCTTCTCGAAGTAAAGTAATACAGCCCACTCTCTTTTACCTTGCATCGCTTCCTGCTGGCTCCTCCACTTGAGTTCAGCACCTTGCCTGCCGAGATATTGCCGTGCGGAGCATCAGCTCACTGCGCGAGTTTCATGAGGGCGGATGTCTGTACTTGATCTTACGATCGGCCACCTCTAGGATTACACGGTTAACGCGGCAAGTGTATTCACTCAAATCCGCTCGCCCCCAATCTATCGCCTTCCTCCAGTCACTTCTGCATGCTCCGAGGGATGCTGCTAGTGGGGCCCAGCATGACGTCCACCTTCCCAATTCATGTACATATTCTCGCTCCTCCACAAGAAGCAGTATAGGCACATGGGTAACGCAGTAAGCGCATATTGCTACTAATCTTCATCTGTCCCCAGCCTAATATGATTCTGTCTTCGCACGTTCGTATAACCAAGGGATGTTGTAGATAGGACCTGGCACGGCGCCTGGGTGCAGTACCAGTAGTGTCGCCGCGTCGGGTGCGCTTTGTGGATATAACCACCCGTAGAATCACATACATCATATATTATCAATATATTTCTGTGAAATCCAATTATTGAGTACTGCCCTGTACGGGGCTTGAAAGGCCCAGGCTGAATTTAAGATTGATGACAAGATCTATGGAATAGTAATTCAGAGTGAAGACTGGCTTCAAGCCAACTCATATCCTGGCTTCAGGATATGAATCAACTTGAAGCCAGTCTCACTCTTAGAGGGCCCGAAAATAAGAGTGGTATAAAGTAGTATGAAGTCTCAGAAGGGACGTAAGAGATCCGCTCAGAGGTGGTGAAGATATACCATAAGATGTGGTGTTTGGTCAGGTTGAGTCACACCATCCCTCTACCGGGGACACCATGACGCCTCTCGTGCCCGTGATTGAATGGCAAGTATTGAATCGTCGTAAATTCTGCTTGCACGCAGAGGGACCCGACGGTAATGCTCTTATAGACATGGAAATGATAAAGACAGCCTTCGAGGATCTGCGAGAGTGCACCGATCCATCGTTAGGTCGCTCCCTGGATCTTATTTGTCAGGGGTCTGCATCGTGAGACGGCTCTTGCCGCGCTGATGTTTGATCTCGGCCCGCAACCGGCTTCCCGGCCAGTTTCTCCATCACAAATACCTTCCAGCGCCTAGTGCATCACTAAATCGTGGAAAAACCGATTTAGCCCTATCGCATTGGCTGCATTTGCAATGTTCTCCCAGGCTCAAACACAATTGAATGCCAATGTATTATCTTATCTTCGGGTCTCAGCATTACTCAACATTACAACGTGATTATAAGACTGAGAAACCTAGGTTGTACCCGACGATTAGCGACTCATCACTACCCAACGGCTTACAGGATATTATAGTGTTACATGAGTACTGGGGAAGTTTGAGGCTGGGAAGGCATTCTACTTATGAGATGTGGACTTGCGCCCAAACCGTCGAAATTCGTATTTCAAACTCCGCTTTCAGCGGTGCGGGTTTAGGGTCCTGTAATTGTGTTGGAATGAGTTGGAATAAGTATTCCGAGTGAAATATAATGACATGTAAAGTGTTGGTACCAACATCAATGCACTCAAAATACTACTACACTGCTGCGTACCACCATCCGTCGGTTTTGTGATGGACTTGAGGCATTCAAAGTTGAACAAACCAAAAACACGCCAGGCGCCCAGCCACAGAAACTCAAAATTTCAACTTTGCCAAGGCACAGGCCCTAGCCTTGAGGACGTGGTATGTTTGCTGGAGGCATGTGCTTCGGTCTCCCAACCTGTTCTCAATGTAACTGACCTATCCAATGGCACGCACACCCATGACAGGGAAAATTGAACGCACAGATGCTAGCAGGCGGTTGTAGGCAAACACATGGTAGTCGACTCCTGGAAGAGACCTTGTTAGCTTACACCTTTGTAACGCACTAATAATAATTGATGAATTGTATTACCCAACCGAGATGCATATCATCAATCATCATCTGGCCCCCAGGCAATCATAAATGTGCTAACACCGATTCCGATATGGCTTGACAAAGCCCACTCACGGAAACCCCTGGATTGCTTCAATGATCTCGTCCTGATTTGAGCCCGCAATTCTATAGGCATAGATCATTATAATCAATGTATATTCATACAGCACGCTGTGGTAGTCCTGATAATCATTATACCAGGACAGTACCAATTACCAAAGGCAATGGAAACGCTGAATGCCTATTTATGGTACTACAATTTGGACTGTGATAATTACTGCAGATTATAGCCATTATATTACATCTTATGACTTACAGCGCCTTTATAAGGCCTTTACGCAAGTCCCAGAATTTAGTGATGCTGCTGAACTCAGACGCGTGACAGAGAAGTGATCGGGGTGTCGAGGCGCTCCTGCCCCGTGTGTTCTGTAGTGCTCGATGCATTGCCATTCTATGAAGGCCACTGCCCATCAACGTTCTTGGACACCACAGGGCGGCAGTGCCATGTGCGCTGCCGGGTAACCTTTCTCCTCCTGCTGCCAACTTTGTTTCAAGATGTTTTGAACGAGAATTTGTGTTCTCATTGCGTGACCGTTCTTAGCCAGCTTCTCAGGCAAAGTCTAGATCTGTTTTCGGATACGAGGCACATAAAAATGACCTTCGACAGCAAGCAGCCTACGTCTGGCAGCGGAGGCCCGCTTGACCAAATTTCGTTATCATATCGACCGTGGTGCAAGATGCAGAGAGCAGCGGTTCGTGACCCTCTGAGGGGTGATAGGCCAGGATTCTGTACGACCTACGGCCTCGCATTGTACTACTGCCATTCTTCACCTTAAGGACCCATTTAAGTCTCGCACGGTCGTAGGATTGAACAATTTGAGATTGAACAATTAGGACCTAGGTATATGTACCTCCGCCATAACCAGTCCATTTAATATACCCTGATAGCGGTGCTTTGAAATCACACCCAGCCGTTTTGAGGAATGGCCTTGGCTTCGGCGTCCATTGGTGAACCAATGGGCTTTTACCACACCCGGGTAGGTTACAGGTATAGAAAATAGGGTGTTGGCGCACACTCCAACCACCTCGAATTATTAGTGTAATTTCCTGTCGTGTGATAATTTGGTATTAGGTGGAGAGTCCTGCTGTTAAACTTGAAAGATAAAACCCTGATCACTTGAAGTTCCATATCACGTCAAATCTGACACGCAAAGCGCCATGAGCTTCACTCGCCCGCCCGATGCCCCGTTTGGCTGGGGGGTCAGAAAAGATCAGATTCTGCGTGTCCCCGGCGCAACCAGGCCCCGCTTGCAACGGTGGCGAGGGATTGCTTGCCCTACTCTTCTTCTCATCTTGAACTTCCTTGTTGCGAATCTCGGGCTGCAAGACTTATGAATTTCGGTTAATATAAAAACGGATGAATACACGAACATCTTGGGCCAAAGTATCCCGATCAGCTTGTTCGATCGCACTAGATTGGGACGGGTCTTCGCCAACCCAGGAAGCACGCCCGCTATCGAGGTTTTTCAAGAGCGCATAGCAAGTCGTAGTATTGATTTCTTCCCAATCTGCCGTTACGTTCCGCATAAATTCGTTGACAATTTACATCACAAAACAATGTTAGCTACTTTGTCTAGTTATTGGGTTGTAGTCCTACCCCATCCGCAGCAGCTCTTGTTGGAAGTGGGAGGTTTGTCTGTTTCATCATAAGGAAGTATGCAGTGATTAGCCCATCCTGGACCTGTGGGGTGATCGTTTAGAGAAATCAATAATTAAGAGAGGAGATTGGCTTGAATCGCTCGGCACATTTCGCTGTAGACCTTAGCCAATATTAGAGGGTAAAATCTGATAGGCAGCTTAAGCCCCTCACCTTCGAAACGATCCGTCGAACAAACAGTTCATTGATGGCGCTCCGAAGGAAACGTTGTTGCTTCCATTCGTCGTAAGCCTGTCCACCACGATTTGTAACAATGTAGCTTCAGATAACAATAACATACCGATGCCCCTAAGATGTATACCTTTGTTGCAATACCGCAAATGGCAATAATCTCGAGCACTTGGCTCGCCCACGCAGCGCAATTGGCAAGCTTGCCTTGATCATTGAGGACATCTGGTTTTGTAATGAGAAAGGTATAAAGTAAAACTGAGGAATTACGGAATAATACCAGCAGCTAGCTTAGCACTCTTACGTATAGCTTGGAATGCGACGTTCCCAGCCTCGACACCTTTCGTGATTAGTACGACAAAAGCTTCCAGATAAAGCGGCTCAGGATCTGAGTAAGAAGCTGAGATAATTGAATATACTCACTTGCATAAGCCCTGAAGACCGAGGCAATGTGTCCTAGAGCAGACTATGATTATTCCAGGATTGAAGGGTACTAATATTATTCCCCACCGCAAGCCAGAAATACGATGAGTGCAGCCCCTGATGAGTGGGATTAGTCTTTGATGTGTGGTGGACTACATCAACCAACCATCCTGCGCAAGACTCCCACCTGTTCGATATTAGTCGGAAATCTTCAAAACACAGGATTAGACAACAGACTTACTGCAGAGGACGATAATAGACAAGATCGCTAATGGTAAAGGAAACAGTTGCCACCGCGCTCTGACCGCTAGAGTGGGCGACAACTTACTTAAAGTCTTGTCGTTACTCTCGGTGGTGCCCTGTGATATTTGAACGAGCTGAAGGGTTCGTCATGAACTCGTGTTGCTCTAGGTCTGTAACCACACGAACCTTTTCATACGCTCTCTGTTGTTCCGGGGCAAGAGTCGCGTCGAGTCTCGCTTTAAGATCGTCGAATGTTGACATTCCATGATTGCGAAGAACTTCGTTGATGTACGGAACCATCCGCGCGCTTCTCCTGTCCATCCCGGCCTTGGCTTCAATCATATCATTCTGCATCATGGTAATATCATTGGATAGTTGCTGGGCTCGATCACGACGGTTAATGTTGTCCGGGAACCAAACTGCCGTCCTATCAGTTGTGAACCGCCTAACACCTAGTAACCGCCGTACCACCCATCTTAGTTGAATCCTCTGGTACGGTGGGGGAATAAGTGCGAAGGGTCGTATCCAGCTCCCCAAGTTTCAAGTTTTATACGCCACTTGCGGAGCGGTTGTGTGCATGTTTTTCCTTGAGGGGAAGGACCACTCGGCTGATCCCGATCATAGATTCGTAACACGAACCGTGCCACGCCTGAATAGCGGCACATCAGGCGAATCATGGGCTTGAAGTATTGAATTTGTTACCATTTCTATCTGCGACACCCCGAAATATGTACTGTTCAAATTCGCGTAAACCGCCCCCGCCTCCTATAAG
>JADNYI010000681.1:0-17351 GCA_015501065.1 Infundibulicybe gibba
TTCCTGATCGACGATCCCTCGTCGGAGAAGTCTGGCGCCCGGGTATTCCCCAGCGATGCATGAGGCTGTTACCGAAGGTACAATCTGGGGTCGCGCTGAACGATGTGGCGAAAAGGAGGGTGCGGTGCGTACAACATTAAATTACATGACTGACTCGGGTTACTGCGACTTGTGGTTGAATCAGAGAGACGTTTGTGCGGGAGCTTTTCTATCGCTGTTCGAATCAGGATACTATTCGCACATCAAATTCAAGGTATATTTGTTTATAATATCTAAACGCGCGCGGCGCAACCGGGTGAGATGCTGTACGCGCTGTGCTTAACTGACAGCCCCCCGCTCCCCCCACCGAACTCCAACTTCATCAACTTGAAGATTATCCGCTACTGCTAGTATGCCAAGTCGTGTATATATTTGTTTTGAGAGACATGATACCAGTGCGAAAACAACCATTTATCGACCCCTCCAGTGAGCCACTGGTACTCCCCAGAGGACCCCAGTGCTCAAAAATAGTTATCTCGCATACAATTCTGTCGCTGGATTTCGCTTCAAGTCCGCACTTCATCCAGAAGATCTGTAAAAACTTAATAGATCCACATAGACAGAATAGCTTTTGGCACGTCAGACTCAAATTTGGTGGTGACTCACCAGGTTTGAGTCTAATGTGTCAAAGATTTTTGTTGTAAGGCATTAGAGTCCACCCACATATCACCAATCCCCGATTTCCAAGCCTACATCCATTCTCCATCACTATCATCCGTTTCCACCTCGGTGAACAAGTCCCCATCCCATCTAGCGGGCCATCAATGAGCAATCTGATTCCTAGCGTGGCTGCTGCACGTGATACCCGGACCTGTTGAAATTCAATTTCAAAAGGTTTTCCGCCATGATAATATGTCGAGTTCAACTGTCCGTCCCTCGGGCTCCCACCGCCACACTGCACTTCTCCCGAATATGTACGTATCTGTTCAACTGTCTCGATAAGAATGCCCACCGATCCTCTGTAGGAGCGCCGATTCACCTTCCACAAATCTTTCACCCCCTGACTATGTCCCGTCACACGAGTGCGTATTTCTTGGATACCCCGAATTTCTATCATTAAAATTACCCTAGAGGTGATGGACAGCCCTCAGAGCAGACAAAACCACGCCGTTCCTACAGACTACGTCTCTATTCTTCCGCTTACCCCCATTATTACGTTCTAGCCTTTCAAACCACCTTGGAATTTCTACAACAGTGGGGCATCGACCACGGCCTTACTGGTAATGAGATCGAGACAATGGGTGCGTGGAGAACAATCAGCGCGAAGCTTCGGCAATACGGATGCCTGCGTGGCGTCGTACGCGCTAATGGCGTGCGGTCCCTGAGCATTGTTGTGGCTTCGAACCTGACGCGCGAAGACTTGGCGAGAGCGAATGATCTCGAGATGATACGGGCAGTCCAATCGGTATTGGGTACGACGGAAAAGCCTGTGTGGGGGACGCCTATTCGGATTTGACGCAGATAATTTAATTTCCCATCTTGTGTATAAGACCGCTCGCGGACGCAATGTATAATGACCTCCACCGCTCTTTAGTTTCGGCCACCTAGACTGGGCCAGTCTAGTCGAAACTTTGACTGGGAGATTTCGCCTAGCCAACCCGCTAAGTCGGCCGATCTAGGGGAGCACACCCCGCGATGCTTCCTCGTCTGTCCGAGAGAAGAGATATTTGTCTTGGAATTCCATGAGGCTGCCACCAGTGGTAAGCGCAGCGACCCCAATACTGAGTCCGACGAACAATGCAACAAGGAGGGTCAGGGAAGACACCGTTGAGTCGCTTTGCTAGGTCAGATCACTGCGACAGGAATTGAATCAGGTAGGTATTTAGGCGAGAGTTTTTCTATCAGGCGTTTGCAAGGTGTCAACAGAACAAGCAGTGGCAACACCAGCGTCCAGCCAAGCGATAGCCCAGTTTGGGACCGTTTAGTTTTTTCCGGTCATCTTCGCGTCTCATCGATAAGGCGTCGCTTTTGTTTCCTACTCGCGCTCGTATCCACTCCAGCTACAGTATCCGTTACAGCCAGTTTTTCGACCCACCCACCACCCATATCACTATTGTTTAACATTCGTTACACGTTGTTTTTCCTTATTTCACTATTTGATTACATTTTTGCAATCAGTGGAACGAAACGAAACCCCACCCGCCTGAGCGGCATGTCCTTTTTCGTCTTCCATCAGCAAAACAAAGGAACACTATGGCCTCTATGGCCACTATGGTACACTATAAACAAATAGACATATACTATGGACTACTATAGAGTAGTCCATAGCATTGTTGTGTTTTGCTGATGTCGCGCACCAGCTCGAGCTGACGCTCGGCTTTCCCCAACCTCCTGGCTTGTCCCACTGTCGTTCAGTCACATGAAGCCCGACGAGGCTGGACGCGAAGCCTATGAAAGCAATGCGGTTCCGCCCGCACTGTGAGCCGAAGCAACCGCAGCCTGACCTTGGCTCAACCTTATACTCGCCCACTGGATTCAAGGTAATAATTCGTTCTTAGTACCTGGATTTCACTACCTGCATAGCACAGTTACCTGTTTCCGCACCGTTTCTGTCTGTGAAATATGATCATTATATTTATTTCGATATTGGTGATGAAACGTCTAGTTATTCGACCCCCCCCCTGTGATTAAAACTGAACCACTGCTCCCCGTCGCACATACCGCCTTCTTGTCGGGCTCTCGTACTCAAACTTGGAGTCAATTCCAAGATTTTGTCACAAACTGCTGGGGTCCCTCATCAACGAATTGACACCCTCCATCCGCCCATCATTATCCTCCATTTCCGCTCCATCGCCAACCCCCACATCATCCACTCCATCATCATCCGCCCCATCATCGCCCCTCATGTCATCATCCCTTGTTCCTGCTTCATTCTCCCTCGAGATCCACCTCCGCTTCAAGCTCTAATTCGGCATCGGGATCGTGCTTAGATTTCAGTCAGACGAGGAATGGTAAAAGCACAGCGACTTGGATTCACCTCTGCCATTGGTTGACTTGCATCCGACAGCGTCGGGACCTGCGGCACTTGAAGTTCTTCAGGATATGATGAAGGATCAAAAAATGCTGTTAGCATTTTCCAATCTCTCATCATGATCACGACACCTCAGTCCCAAGCGGTCCCGATGGCCCTGCTCAATGACCTCCCCCGATGTTGTTTTACACCTCAAGGACCGTAGTTTGCCTGCCTGGCGCGCATACCACTTACACCAGTGACCAGATGCCCACTTTCATGAGTTTAGCTTCTCTGTTCGTACCATGGACGCTGATCATTCCGCATGCGTGGTTGCAGCACGTGATACCCGGACCTGTTGAAATTCAAAACGGTTTCATTCTGTCATTGTCAAGTCGCCCCACCGTCAACAGTCACACTGCACTTCTCCCGAATATGTATGTATCTGTCCAATTGTCTCGATGAGAATGCCTACCGATTCTCACATAGGAGCGCCGATTCACCTTCCACAAATCCTTCACTCTCCAATCATGTCCCGTCACACGAGTGCGCATTTCTTGAATACTCTAAATATCCATCATTAAAATTACCCTAAAAGCGATGAACAGTCCTCAGAGCAGACAAAACCGCGCCGTTCCTACAGACTACGTCTCTATTCTCCCGCTTACCCCCATTATTACGTTCTGGCCTTCCAAACTACCTTGGAATTTCTACAACAGTGGGGCGTCGACCACGACCTTACTGGTAATGAGATCGAGACGATGGCTGCGTGGGGAGCAATCAGCGCGAGGCTCCGGCCATATGGATGTCTGTGTGGCGTCGTACGCGCTAAGGGCATACGGTCCCTGAGCATTGTTGTGGCTTCGAACCTGACGCGCGAAGACTTGGCGAGAGCGAATGATCTTGAGATGATACGGGCAGTCCAGTCGGTATTGGGTACAACAGAGAATCCTGTGTGGGGGACGCCTATTCGGGTTTGACGCGGATAATTTGATTCCCCATCTTGTGTATAATACCGCTCATGGATGCAATGTATAATGACCTCCACCGCTTTCTAGTTTCGACCACCTACTACCTAGACTGGAGTCGGAACTCTGACTGGGAGATTTCGCCTAGCTAACCCGCTAAGTTGGCCGATCTAGGGAAGCACATCCTGCGATGCTTTCTCGCCTGTTGGAGAGAGGAGATATTTGTCTAGGAATCCTATGAGGCTGCCACCATCAATCAGCGCAGCGACCCCCCAATATCGAGTCCGACGAACAATGCGACGGGAAGGAGGGTAAGGGAAGACATCGCTGAGTCGCTTCGCTGGGTCAGACACTGTAGGAATTAAATCAGGTAATTTAAGCGAGAGCTTTCTACCGGGCGCGCGAAGCCTATGAAAGTAATGCGGCACCACCCGCACTCGCACTGAGCCAAAGCCACCGCGGCCCAATGATAGCTCAACCTTATCAATAGTTATTTTCAGCTGGAACGGAATGGGGGAGAGGGAGTTAATTTATCATGGTGATTATACTCGCACGTTGAACTCAAGGTAATAATTTGTTCACTGTACCCGGATTTTGCTACCCGCGTACGCAGCTGGACGGGGTGTTGTGGCGCATGTCTAACCCATAGTCCCTCCTCTGCATTAACTTTGCTTCCGCACTGTGTCTGTCAGTGAAATACGATCATTATATTTATTTCGAGAGGCGAGGTATTGATGATAAAACCTCTAGTTATTCGACCCCCCTAGTGACTGGGACTGAACGTCGCGTGTACCGCCTTCTCATCGGGTTTGTTAATTTGGCGCCTCTGCGATCCAAGTCTGGCTCTAGCTTACCCCTAAGCTCTCGCACCCAAGCTTGGAGTCAATCCCAAGATTTTTGTCACTAACCACTCGGGTCCCTCATCTGCGAATCGACACCCTCCATCATCCCGTGTTTCCGCTTCATTCTCCCTCAAAATCCACCCCCACTTCAAACTCTAATTCAACATCAAAATCATACTCAAATTTCAGTCAGATAAGGAACGGTAAAAGCACAGTGACTTGGACTCACCTCTGCCATTGGTTGACTTGGGACCTGTGGCACTTGAAGTTCTCCGGGGCGTGATGAAGGATTAAAAAATGCTATCAACATTTTTCAATCCTCCACCACGGCACCTCGGTCCCAAACAAGAGGTATCCTGATTCCTGAGCAGTCAGTGAGTGACCCTCCCGACGGTCCCGTTCAAAGGAGAACAAGAAAAAGTTGATCGGTTGATCGGTGATCATTCGGGTAGACGAAATGGCTAACTTGGAGGAACGAGCAAGCGAGTCATAGCACAAGGCTGGACGGGTTGCAGCAGCCCCAATCACTGATCAGCATTGAGCAAAGCACTTTGATCGGAGATTGATCTATGTAGATTGATTACCCTTCACGAGCACGTGCGCATGCCACAGGCGCGTGTCCGAGTCACTGTCGCCGTCGGTCAAAATTTGGATTCTCCCAAATATGTACGTATCGGTTTTGGCTGCGCTTGCGAGAGTGCTCACCGATTCTCCCATAGGAATGCCGATCCATTTCCTGTGAAGCCCCCGCCATCCTATGGTCCCTTGAACGAGTGTGTATTCCTTAGCGCCCTCAAGTTCTATCACTGACTCTCCCAAGAAGTGCAACGGGAAGTGGGCAGCCACCAGGACGGCTGAAACTTCTCCGCCCCAAAAGACCACCTCTTTATTCCGACGATTATCCTCATTATTATGTCCTGACCTTCCCGACCACCTTGGAATTTCTCGAACAATGGGGCATTGACCACGGCCTTACTACCGAGCGTGACGAATTCCAGACAAATGCTGCGTGGAACACAATTAACGCGGAGCTCTGGAAATATGGATGCCAGTGGGGGTCGTGCGTTCCGGTGGCATGGACTCTCTGGGCATTGTTGTGGCGTCAAACCTGACGCCTGCAGACATGGCCAAGGCGGATAATCTGGAGGTGATACGAGCAGCTCAATCGGTATTGGGTATAACAGAGAAGCCTTTGTGGAGGAAGCCCGTTGATATCTGACGGAGAGAGTTCAATCCCTTCCCATTTTGTATAATACCACCCGTGGATACAATGTCTTATTATGATCTCTACCAGGGGGCAGATGATCTAAATCACTGGGCTCGCCACCCTCTCTGCATGACAATGCCGCATCACGCTTCTCCGCGCCTCGGATAACATCTCCCGCAATCAGACGATAGCGGGCGGTGATCGTTCCCATCTACACTCCGCACCAGGCGTGCCTTGACCATAGTCTCGTTCCCGAGAGCAATGGCCAAGCGCTGTGACGCCGATGGGCGGATTGGTAGTCGGAGGCAAAATTCCCGAGCATGATTGCAAGCGAAGCGAGCAATCATCCACTATAGAGCTGGAATCAGTAGATAGATATAAATTCCAAGGGTAGAAGTTGCTTGGCACGCGACCCCCCCTGGTCGCCACCCACTCCCCTGAATCCCAACCATTCTACACTAGGCTCTCCTGACTCACATGTATATATTGACATCTCAACCATTCACTAATTCTCCCATACGCAGGAGCGCCGGTCCATCTACTAGCATAAGCCTCCCACCACCTCGCGTTTCGCATGACTCGGAGCGAATTTTCCTGATCGCTCCCAAGTTCTATTATTGAAACCCTCCCAGAGGTATAGCTGATGGTGGGCATCTCCGGTAGCGGGGTCGACCACGGCATTCCTTGTGACGAGATCGAGACAAGGGCTGCCACAGGACCTGGCAATAGTTATCCAAGTCTTTGGAGCTGTGCATATATTCTTTTGCTGTACTCCTATCAAAAAAAGGCTTGAAACGGGATTTGCGGTACCTCACAGGGGTCTTGGGCATTTGGGTAACTCCCACTTTGGGGTTGGCTCTCCGGAAGGTGCGACGGTTTAACTGGAATTTTTTAATGGCCTTAGTAGTGTACTGTACTTTACAACTTAAAAATCAGATACAGCTTTGGAATTTTGAAGTCCTAATTAAACAATCTCCACAGAGTTGGGGCCAGCTGGAGCAGGAATACGCTGTGCGGCCCGCGCATGTAGGCGGTGGCGACGGGTTTCAGCATTCCTATTTTGGCGGTAAGCAGCTGTTCATGTGAGCATTCTGACACCCACGGTTTGTTGAAGATGCTCTCTTCTCCCGTGAATATGAATGCATCGTAGAGGAACGCACCAACCTGGGCGCCCATAATAGGAGGAATCGCCAGGCACCATAGCCAATATTGACTGATACATCATAACAAACATGAGCACGAGATCGAAGTGTAGGATGGGAGCGGAGACTGACTTTCTGAATGTGAACACCACTTTGCCACAGCCCACCACCGAGGTCAGAATACGTGGACCCAAATCACGAGCGGGGTTGATGGAATAGCCTATCATACATGAGGTGTCAGGGACGGGTCGGCAGGGGCGGGGGGGAACGCATACCCGTCTCCATCCCGAGCGACACGCCGATCCCTAAGATGAGGAAGAATATAAAAAGCGGTGGCAGCCCTGCAGGTACCGCCAGGTTGTTCTTGTCATTCATCGCTAGCACCCCAATGAGGAGAATTACAGAGCTTATGAATTCTGAAAAAAAGCAGGAGACGTTTGTCATGTAATCGAGCTATTGTGGAGGCGCGTGTAAGTTTTGATTGAGAGCATTAAAGCAGGAGAAGCTGTTACAGGATATGAAGTGAACAGTGCAGCGGTCGTAAGTGTGCGAACACCGCGTCCTCCTTCGAAGATATCGATAGCGTGAAAGTAGTTAGCATAGACGATGGCAGCTCCTGCGATACCGCCAAGGAATTGTGCGAAAATATATATCTAAGGGCGTTTAGAGTCGGGAATGCGTGGTCAAGGAAGTGGAAGACGTACAGGTACTTTTTTCCAGGGGAAGCCACGGTATGTTGCTAGTGCGATCGTGATCTTCCGCGAACAAAGTCAGTTTTGAGCAATGGGACTTTAAGGCACTCACCGCGGGGTTGATGTGACCGCCGGAAACACCACCGGATACCCAGACACCCATAGCAGTTCCAACCGCCCATCCAAAGTTGATCGATAGGTATTCCTGCGGGTGCCGTTGGTCGGGGGTCAGCGATCATGTAAAAAAAATACAAACGCCTTTGGGGCTAGGAGCGACGGCCGTTGATGAAGAGAGAGTGACCTGGCATACTACCCCTGTACCGAAAAGAATGAGGACCGCGACGCCCAGAAACTCGGCAAATGGTTCTCGAATCATTTCACTAAAACATTGTCAGATATTAAAATTTTGATGGAGTGCTACATACCGATATTTCGACCATCTATTAGGATATCTGGTCAGATATATGTCCTCGCTGTAATCATGTTCGTATTTTGCAGGGGCGAAATTTTCAATTTGTGATTCCGAGCCTTTAGCCTCGGAATGAGTAGACGAGACCGTGCGTTTGTGGAATTCTGGGTGAGACATAGGAGCGGGCAAGTTGGTGATGTAGATGGAGAGGGATAAAATATACTGTAGGAGAGCCACTCCATCGTAGCTGGTCGGGATAGATATAATACGGCGGTATGTTTAATCTGGGGATCACACAAGACCTATCCGAAATAGCAAGTAGCCAAAGTGGAACTCGCGTACGCTAGGTTGTGAACACCGTTGCCTCATTCTACTTCCTGCTCCACGATCATGGTCAAAAAAAGACATCGAATTTTGGAATGTGTGCAAGTGGAGATGCCTTGGGAGTTACACTTTGGCAAACCTTGATACACAAGACGAATATCGGATTGCAGTCGACACACCAATACACGGGTGCGAGTGGGATATCCTATATTCGGTGTTACCAACACATGTAAGTCTGGATTCCTTCAGGGATATTCTTACTATCACGAACGCAAAAATAACTTCAGCCGCAGTCCAGACTGGGCGGCCGCACCCTAGGGCCCATTGCGGTCCGAGCTTAAAAGGTCCCCTGGAGCTGATGTCATAGCCAACCCAGCTGACATGTATCGGTGTCTGGGACATTCCGCTTTTTCGTGCCGAGATGCAGACGGTAAAGCGGAGCCATATGTGCAACCCAATGCAGACATTTTAGCCGAATGCGGCTTCGGAATTCGTGTCCTAATCATAACCCCAGCGATGTTTTGGATCAGATACTAAGATATTAGAAAGGCAGAAATGGCTAGTGGGGTAAACTCGCGGCATACTATCAATATGATTTTCGCCAAACCAAATATCTCATCAATCAAGTCGTTGAATTAATCCATTCCAACAACCTACTAGGAACTGATTAGAGAGCATGATTCTATAGCGATGAGGGAGCTTACACGATGCGCGACGGCTCTACCACTAAGTTCCCGCCCGCCACCAACAAGATAGGTCTACCGGCAAATCTTGCACTTAATCGACTTGTACCAAAAATTTCGCCGCTGAACTCTTCCATTGTACCATATTCTTGGGGGATGGTTTTTGGGTTAAAAACTGCGGTGCGCAGAGCGCGGCAAAGGTGAGAGTGGCAACTTCGGTCCTGAATACCAAATTCGTTCAATCAAGGATGAGACAAAGCTGACTGTTTACGGTCGCACGTACCTCAAGCAATCCCAACCAACTACTTCGAGCCGCACCCAAAACTCCCATATGCTTACAACACCCAAACCAACCCATGCATTCGCATAGCTTTCCTTTCGTTATATTTGTCTCGCCGAGCTCCCCATCTGCCCTTTTCCGGATTTCGTAGACATTTGGCAATAACCTCGGATCGTTCCCTCAACAGAGATGTTTGTTCGTCTTCAAGATGAGCACCGTCAATACAGGCGTAAGAAAATGGAGAACGAAGCACAAACGCGCACCTTTGAACCGTATAGGAAACCTTCCTTGAAACCCCAAGACCAACGCTCGATTAACCACCAGTTCTCCCCATTTCTCTCTCCATCCCCAGCCTGCCATTGAGACTCTCATTTAGCTGTTCTCGGCGCTTGCGGCATGCTACACCATCAGTTTCCGCTGGTCCCGCACTCCCAGAATGACTCGGCCGAGGGATCCAAGTCGTGCAGCTTGATGTGATACTTGCAGGGAACTATACAATGCATTGATATATCAGCCTCTGGAATGGACAACCTGTGAAAAATGCACCGACGTAGGCCACGACGCTCACAACGTGAACTTTGAAAACGGCGCCCATTTCCTGTCGGACAGATCGAACACTAGCCATAGCTTATGCAAACACGCTGCGGCTGGCATGCTCGTTGGTTGCAAGGAAACCTCGCAAGGAGCACCAGAGATGTTGAATGCCCCCTCTCTGCAAGCGATCAGCTCAACATCGGCCTATAATTTCGGTGTTTGCATGGACGAATGATGAGGAGGGCGGTCCGGACGGTAAAGGGTGACGCGGGATGTATTCAAGTCACGTGCACTATGTAACATAGCGCACTGTCAGTGTCACACAGGCCCCCCATCAAAGGGCTGGGGCCCCGGCCATCGGGAATTTTCAAAAACTTCTTGCCTCTGAGAGGGGACGGTCACCGGCCTAGTCAAATCCCAGGTTCAAGCTCAAGTAATATTTTATTTTGAGTACCCCCTATTCGACAATGAAACCAATATACAGAAAACATCAAGGCGGCTCGCCGAGGAGCAGGCGAATCGATTCACTCAGGCGCATACGAAGGAGGCAGCTCGATCAATCCCGACCGTCCCGCCGTCAATCGCAGACCACTATCCGTATGCATCAACGTATCTTCAGCTTCTGCATTCGCCGACTGGTTCGTCACCACCCGCGTCTGCTCCCTCTTCATCGTCGACAGCGACCGCGCGACCGGCGCACTCGAGCTCCCACTCACGCTCGAACCTCCCGCCCACCCGGGGTCACTTGGGACTGAGAGCCGCTGCTGTGACTCGACACGCCGCATCTGCGCCCGCAATTCTTCCATCTGCTGGCGCAGGTCGGACTCTTCCGTGGCCGAGGACCTCCCGGAAACAAGCGGGGTGGCGCTCTGTCTCTGCAACGCCTCCATCATCCGGCGCTTATCCGCTAATTGACGCTCGAGGTCTGCCTGCTGTTCCGACATAAATGGTGCGCCGCGTCCACTGTGCAGGGGTGGGCCCGCGAGGATCGGATCGTCGAGATAGATGCGTTCGCGCTTACGTCGTCGGCGGCACAGAAGAATGCCTAACACGATCATGGCAACCACAATAACACCACCAATAACACCACCAACAATGGCGCCCACAGGAGTTGTGGATTTGTCCGAGGAATCATCACCTGAAGTAGCGCTGGTGGGGCCAGGCTTCGCAGATGATGTGGTGTTCAATGGCATAGCGATATCGGTGCTAGTTTAGAAGTTAGCTGAATTCTTGGTAGCGGGTCGGAAAAACGAACGTGTATTGGGCATAATCGAAAATCAGATACGAAGAGTTTGATGCGCCTGCCATTTCAATCACAAAGGTGTGCGAGGCATTTGTGAGTCCGGTTCTAGCGAAAGCCAGAGTGTTGTACTGAAATTTATACGATTCGTCTGAAGGATGTGAGAAGCTTCCGACAACTTGCCCATCCAGCCGAAAATCACAATGTACAGCGCTGATGAGCCCAGTAGAAACCGGGTAGTTGGAGAGAACGAGGTATATGTATATGGCCGTGCCTATAACGGAAATAAGTTAGGAGCAGAAGGCTAAACGGTGCTGGGACGAGGACCTTGAAAACGTAGCGCAGCGGTAACATTCCCAAGACTCCCAAAGTATGTTGCCGATGTCCATGTTTATTGTTCGTGCTCGCGCGGTCGGGCTTGATGGCGCAATCGTCACATTCATCCTGGGACTTCCACACAAGCCCGCCATCGGGGGCCGTCAGCGGTGCATATTGGACTTTGAATCCAGTGAGCGAGTCTCCGAGGTTATCATCAATCGTTTGGTTGACCAGGACGCCATTGGCGACCTGGGTACCAGTATAGGAACTAGAGCAATCCAAGGGTATCTGCGCCAGTGCATAAGCTCTGCCAGGGGGTATTTTTAGTAATTGAGGATGGTAGTGGAGGGGAGGAAAGCGCACGGCATGTAATTGTGTATGTGTGGCTAATAGGGTCTATATTGTCATGTGGATTGATGTAGGGAAAGTGTATGCCATAACTATATTCTGGGGGCCCTGCAAGGTTATCGATGAAACATTTGGGCGGCCCACGGCATTACGCGGCTGTGCACCCACAGATTGGTTGATTGGCGCCGTCTTCTCCATGTCGGGTTACAGGGTCGCCAAAACGTGAACCAACTCGTCATTATCGATGACAACATTGGGCAAAACCTGTACCTCACCGCCTCAAGTCATCTTAGTGAATGTTGTGTGCCCCAATTGTTCGTGCCGGGTCTATTCGAACGATGCCTCCTCTGGGCTTCCAGCAGTGGCAAAGTAAGGTGATCGTGTACGATGAAGGAGACCTGAAAGGATCAATCCAGGGTCTTTTGACAGCTCGGGAGTCGCAGTTATATATACCAACCTGATGCTCCTAGGTTTATATGTGCATCCGCTCAAAAATAGTCACGCTGGCTTAGTCTAGTGATCTGGGTTGGATTCCGCGTCGAAATTAGCGTACTCAACTGGATGTTAGGGACTAAAAATAACCTCACACAGAACAATTGGGATTGGGGTATGACGGTGTTAAGGGGTAAATTTCCTGAAGAGTTCACATTGTGTGTCTTTATGAGTGGGCTGAAGGCCTGGCGGATTTCATTCCCGATACATCAAAAACGGCATGGATGTGGTGGTCCTGGTCCCTGAGCACCAAAACACATCACCAAGCGCCAAAGTGGACAAGGATACTGTCACGACGTAGTGATAGGGCCCAGCCTCAGCGCTCATGTGGAGTTTCCCTGCAGCGACGGCTTAAATCTTTGGAGTCCCGCGGAGGATGATTGCAAGTTAGATTTGGTCGGTTTCTATGCCACTAACATTTTTTAGTGGATTCACGAGCTGAAAGCGCGGGCACCCAATAAACACTACACCTGATATTGTACCACATCGCCGAGCCCGTTTGCCGTCGACCCGGAGCCTAGGAATCGCCAAAAATTTCACGTTGACTACCATCTGCTCTCGCTCCATAAACCCAGATGCACTTCTCCCGTCCGTATCACTGGTCCTGGATGTTCGTTTGTGGCCGGCGACCCGTGGTTATGGAGGGAAAGAAGTTGTTGTTGACATGTGTGTTATGCTAGGGCTTATGGATGGTGGCATCGACATTCCGAGTCCGGGACGGGCCGGGGGTTCCATCAGAACCAACACTGTTCCTTCAAAATTTGAATCCCAGAGATTTCAGCACCCAGCGCTCAGCCTTTAGATCAGAATTTGCGTGTAAAAGAAGAATTTCAGGCCATTCTGAAGCGCTAGCGAGTACATCGACTCCGGAGCTTCACCCCTGTGCCAAAATCGGTGAGCAGATTAGCTGCTAGTAGTAGGTGATCCTGGTCCACTGTAATAACCTTTCCGGAGCTAAAGGCTGGGCTTGAGGCCGAGTACTCATCAGGTATATATACATTCTGAGAGCGGTTGCGTCCCCTTGTCCCCGGAAATTGAAGGGGTGGCCTTCTAGCGAACGTCAGACACAGCACCCGGAACCGCAGCATGTCATCCCAGCGATATGCAACGAATCGTACGTTTGGCGGGCGTTGTCAGGTTAAAACAGAAAGCAAGAAGCCATAATTTTTTTGCCGACCTGCTGAGTTGAGTCAATATTCAGATGTTAAGGAACTAGCCGGATGAATACACCTGATAAACCCAAATCACCAGCGCTGGCTCATTCAACTAGTTTTGCTACGACCTCGGTTCATGCGGAGAAGCCATTTACCTCAACGACGCTTGGTACGCGAAGGCTCCACCGAGAATCACTGATGAATTCCAGTTCGATCGTAGGCGGGGATTGCAAGGGGAAAAACTATAAGAGTGCCCTCGAATCCATATCAATGGTCATCGTTATCTTCAACCCCACATTGAACACAACCCCAGTATGAAGTTCGCATCTACTCTCACACTCTCCGCTATCTTCTTTGGAAGCTTATCCTCCGTTGCACATGCTGCCACGGAGCTGGATAATGCCGCCCCTAGCGCAGGTTTCTCTTATTTTGGCTGTGTTGCGGAGGGTACCACAGGATCGCGTCGGGCTCTGACAGGCCCGTCTTTTACTCAGTCGAACATGACTCCCCCGTCTGCCAAGCACACTGCTCGTCCTATCGATATGGGGGTGTTGAGAATGGGTAAGCTATCCCAGATTCTTCCGTGTCCTATACCCACAAATGCCTCTCTAGGAATGAATGTATGTGAGCACGCGTACCCGCAACCCATCCATCTAATTTTAGGTTTAGGTTATTGCGGGAATTCGCTGACAAATAACGGCGCAAGCGGGGAGCTGATCTCTGAAGCCGATTGTCAAACTTCATGCAGTGGCGACTCCAGCAAGAAATGTGGCGGGCCCTGGACGTTATCTGTATACACCAAGCCTGCCCCCTGCCCCTGCGCCGACCTGTGGAGACAACTCTAAAGCTGTCCCGTTCCTACGAGGCTATAACCCTTCATTGACAGACCACTTTTACACCACCTCCGCCCCAGAATTTAATCACGCCGTTGGGGCACTGGGGTACACCAACGAAGGCTCCGTTGGCCACGTTTGGGTTGCTAAACAACCGGGGACCATCCCCCTGTATCGATTATACTCGTCTGGCGCTGCAGATCATTTCTACACCACATCTGCGTCGAGAGGGACAATGCGGTTGCGAATTTGGGGTACACATTCGAGTCCATCATCGCGTATGTGTACCCAAGGGCGACGTGTGGTGCGGTCCCGTTGTATAGGCTTTATAGCGCTGGCGCGACAGATCATTTCTATACGCAGAGCGCCGCAGAAAGGGACCATGCCGTTAGTAGTTTGGGGTATGCCAACGAGGGCGTCGCGGGATATGTCCTCGGCTGAGCGTCGGGTGAGCAGGCCGGTCTTTTCGGGTGGCGATGGCTGACTCTACTGAGTTCAGTGCTCCTCCCATCCTGCATGTATTTTTTTCGTTTCGTCATCCCCATCTGGGGCCTCCGCCACAATCGTTCTTATACACATTCCTTCATTTTAGTGTGTACAGGTTTATTTTTCGCCTTCCCTTTCCGGCTTCCGTTTTGGCTCGTTGTGCTTTATTACCTTTTCGCGGTTGTCCTCTCAAAGGCCGTCCGTCCTCCTTAACCAATGCTGAATGTACAATTTAAAGTGCAAATTTGTTATGAATAAATTGCCCGCATCGTTTTACCACTTGTTGTCGAGAGTGCAGTATAGGGTTATGGGAAATGGTTGGAATCCATTTTTCGTGAATAATTAGAAGTGCCTTGTAGGGAGAACGCAAGCGACAGAGAGGCTGGAGGTGGGGCCCCGAGAGTCAAGACAACGCCCGATGCAGAGGACGCGTGCTTGATACAGATGACGTAGGTTTTCTCTATCTTTGCGGACTCGTGGTCTGGTCAATGAAAATCGGCTACACTCTGGTCGGTCGAGGTTGGCCGAGAACGGCGAAGTAGGTTTTTCGATATTTTACTGAGACTCTTCATCTGATGACTGAGGGACTCTATCAGCCTTCAGATGGAGAATCATGGCCTGATGCTTCTGGGGATGCGTTCAATTTATTTAACCACCAGCGGTGGGGACGCAAGCAATAGAAACGATGCGGATGATTTGGGCAATGAGGGTGAGGAGACAGTTGGGACGATTGGACGATTGGACGATTGGAGCAGGAGGTGAATGACCCACATGTCGCCGCGATCGAATATTGGAGCAATTCCGAATGGACCCAGCTTCAACACCTCACTCCTTAGGCGATCCTCTTGTTTTAATTGAGTCATATTTATCTGGATGCAAGTAATTCTGATTAGCGCCGGCGCTGGAGCAAGCGTAAGAGATGTTTGACTGACGATCTATAAATTCTCGGGAAATGCGGTTCACACTTCGAAGAGCGCAAGCCTGAGACCGCTTTCGAGAAGGATGTTGTGATCTTGTTTGGGAGTATTAAGGGAAGAGGATAATAATCTTGGTTAGGATTAGAGGATGCCGCCAGTGAAAACCGGAAGAAGGGAAGCATAATAATAGAACATCGCAGCCATCGTCTAAAGGTATGCAAGGATTTTGTCTGGTCCCACGACGGCTGCTGCAACGGCTGGCGCGCGCTGATGCCAAGTAGCCAATTGCATCAATATTGTTACCCAGTCATTTGCTGAAATCGCCTTGAGCTTCACAGGGGTGATCTCAAAATAGGATTTCAAATTTCACCATTTTGGAAAGCTCAAAATGGAAATTTGTGACTTTTCCCGATACAACCAATTAAAATCCCGCTCTGGCGGCGGGTTTGAAGCTCTTCGGCCAGCCCCTCTATCGAGGTTTTGACTTCGCCATTTATAGGAGGGGGTCACAAGCCTTGGTCCTCCATCGAGTGGTCCGTGCGTGGGTTTTACCCTGGGGTGCAATAAAACGAATTGAGCGCCCGCCCATACAGAATAACCGCCCACTTCTGCCCACGCCCCTATCACAACAACAACATGGTATTTCATCTCTTACTCCCATGTCGGCCAAACTAATATATATACAGTCAGCCACGATAAACGACCAGGTTCGGCCTCGTCGTCCCTGCTTCACACTTACGTTGATTGTATGCGCAGGACGCACTTGATGTACTCGTAGAAGGGGTTTCGGCGTGTGTGCCGAAAGCAAGGAGATTACGTGGGTGTACATTTTTGGAGTTTATAGCCACTGATCCATCTTCAGAGATCGTTTGAACCTGGGCGGAATCCCGGATGTTGAGCGTCGTTCCGAGATTCGGCGGAGAATTCAGAATCAGTCAATAGCATGGTCGTATCTCGACCAATGTCACAGAGTGGGTGCTTGAGCTCGCTTTGACGCAGCCGCAGCCGCAACAAGCCCCTGGTACTCCCAGAGAGGTTTGTCACTCCAATTCAGAGCGTGCTTATGGTATTAATATTTTTCATTCATAAAGAACACCATAAACACCCTCAGCTTTCTGACGGAGCGTCTTCTGCTGATCACACTAACGATGCGGGTCATGTGAATAATGGGGGTAAGGAGACGGACGACTCGGAAGATTGGGAAGACGCGACCGAATCCGATGATTTGCCGACACTACTACGGTTCAGTATTGGAGCGAAACTGAATGGAGTCCTGCCCATGGGGTTTAGTCCTCACTGAAACCGGACACAATCCTTGCTGAAACTAGACATGTACTACTTCGAAACCTTCCCAAAACCAATTATCCATAGCACGACGAACAAACCCCAGGAGCATCGCCTCAATCAAGGTCCTTTATTATTATCATTAATGTCGTTATTGTCGCATTTGTAAAATTGTGCAACATTATGTCGCGTCCGACATTAGACAGACT
>JADNYI010000682.1:0-17327 GCA_015501065.1 Infundibulicybe gibba
AAGACTCGTTCATGGTGACATCAACCACGTCGACTCGATCATGCTCTTCCTCTGGAACTTGATAATGCGCGCGAATGAACTTGGGCAGTTGATCAAAAATAAACCGTCGGATTTATCTTGCCACTCTTGAGCTTGATCATTTCTGGGAAGTTCTTCTTGGCAATGCACACCACCTCCTCGCTATGTCCCGGTATAAACCAGCCCAGGTAGATCCTTGGTGGGATACGTCCTGGGAAAACTCGAGGATCAACAAGACACCGAGGAACACCTTCGTAGGCAATAGGAAAGAAATTGCGGATGCGCGTGGCATCCTGAGCAGCAACATCAACAAACCTGAACTCCGAGTCAGGACCGCACTTACATCATCATCGTAACGCTCTCCCTTGGGCATGAAAGCATTACGGTTGTAGAGATCTTCGATCTGGTCAGACTGCGACATAGTAGCTTAAGGTCGTAACGTCGATTGTAATATTCAAGGTGTCCCTTTGGGTTTATGATTTCGCACGTGACATTGTGGTTCAACCACAAATGACATTGACCTGAGGCCGCGATGCCCGTTTGATATTCCAGCGTTGTCCGACGAATTTACGTCTACTCCCCTTTAGCCACTTGGTATATGGACGCGAACTAATCTCATTTGGTCAACTAATAGGCCAACGTGACTCGAAGCCACTTGGAATTCATTCCTTGCGGCAGCCGGGCACAGGCATCCACGCCGTGTGTCCATTGTAGTGGTCCTTGGCAATTTCCAAGCACGCGCGTTGAAGATAGATCCTAGCGCATGGCTAATTATTTCAACTAGGATGACAACATTCAAGATGCCGCCCCAAGGGAGATATCATAATATGATATCGGATGATGGCCAACAATGGTACCCCTGCCGAGTCGCTAAGGCTACTGTTGGAATTTGGATTTTTTAACCGTTGTTCCCTTATTTTAGAGGTCGCTGTCTGTATAGGCTGCAACACCATATATAGTGGTGTGTCACTATGAAGCTTGAAGCGCGAAAGCCCAGGCTTTGAATCCCATGGTACAACCTGCTGGTAACGCCCCCACGTTTAAGGGGATGTAACAATCCTCACGGGCGGGGGTGGTCGTGTCCAAGTATGATACAACCGTGCTACAATCGACAATTGCATCCCCTCGGAAAGTCTGGATTGCCGATGTCATGTTGCAGGTGTAAGACCTCCATACTAGTATGCTGCTGGCATGTATCTCCAGAACTGGATTATTCTGAATGGACGTCAGAAGATGATTGATGCACGCTTGAACGACAAATACCTCAATAAAGGCGGGGTCGGGTGAAATTCCATTTATAGGGATCAAGATACCACATAGGCAGCCGACCATCGAAGAGATCATCGGAAATCCGCTCCACGAGGTCTTCACATAGCCAACCACCAAGGTTGCTACCCACGACCACCGCCAGACCATCTGCGACAGACTGGTTCATAATGACATCAACTACGCGGACCCGGTCCTGTTCTTCCTCCGGAACTTGATAATGCGTGCGAATGAACTTAGGGAATTGGTCAAAGATGAAGCCGTCGGATTTGATCTTGCCACTCTTGAGCTTGAGCATCTCCGGGAAGCTCTCTTTGGCGATGCGAACCACGCCTTCGCTGTGCTCTGGTATATACCAGCCCAAGTAGATCCTCGGCGGAATACGCCCTGGGATGGCTCGAGGATCAACGAGGCATCTGGGGACGTCCTCGTAGGCGATGGGGAAGAAATTGCGGATGCGCCTGGAATCCTAAGCAGCGACATCAACAACCAGAACTGCGAGTCAAGAATACATTTACATCTCGATCATAACGTTTTCCTTTGGGCATGAAGGCATTGCGGTCGTAGAGACCTTCGACCTGTTCGGACTGCGACATCTAGTGGTGAGGTTGATTGTTGGGTTTCAAAATTTCAAGTGTCTTCGAGCTTATTGATGTAATGCCAGAACATGTGGCATTGTGGGCCACAATGTGGCCCTATGTTCCGAAATTAGCGAGTCCGCGAGTTATGAGCACTGAGCATAAAGAGAAAGAGAGAAACGTACGAAATTAACAGGAATACCAACCTCCACAGGCCTATCCGGATGCACGCGACTGGGGCGGTACATAGGCGAGGAAGCAGGGCATTGCCATCTACCTTCAACCCAGACCGTTGACGACGATGGGCTTGGGGAACTCGTCAGTGACGTCATCTCATATCGGGCCTTGATTGCTTTGCCTGCCCCTTGCCGTCCTCCCTCTCCCCTCCGCGGCGATGGTCGTTTACATTATCAATAGCAGACTACGAAAATGTGATTCATATTAGTCGGTGACAGAAGCAAGAGATCAGTGAACACTGAATACTACCGTGTTGTGCAAAGTCTCAGCGTGGTGGCTGAAACAGTACTGGGCGGACATGTAGTTTCTTTCGCTGCGTGATCTTATGGCCACAGCCTGTCGGCCATCTTGGCGATCGTGGGCCAGAATCGATGAGAATCTCCTCGCTACACACCCTACGTGTCATGTTTTATATTTCTCTTCTTTATTCACTAACATTTTCATCTCTTTCCCTGTATACTTCCGCCGAAATATCATCATCAATCAGCGCATCATCTCGCGCAGTGTCCCCCCGCGCTCCTCAAAGTGCGGATTGTGCTTCCTGGGTAGCATTCACATCGTTAGTGTGGGATATTTGACACTTGCATTATAGACGTACTCTAGCCCAATAACTGCGATGAATGTACCGTCTGCATAGAAGAAACGATCGCATCGGCTAGACGAATAATGGAATGGACGAAACACTTACATTGCCAAGTTGATATGATATGCGGAACGCGGGTAGCGACACCCCCGTGAGTTGAATTAGAATCTAGGCATCTGGCGGTTTGTCAACGGCGGAAGGTATGAGTAATACAGGTGGACTCACGACGCCCCACACTCCCTGAGCTCAAGCCAGATATAAAATACGCCAGCTGCGAGACTGCCGAACAAGGCCAGAAGGGGATGAGCGCCGACTTTGGAGAGAACAGATAATCAGCTCACAGCTAATGTACCGACTGACGCATCTGGCGAGCGCACCCCCTGCGAAAGGCCTAATCTCAGCATCACCACTCTTCAGGCGGACATACGCAATGGCACCCTAACATCAACTCCTGCGTCTTGGCGTCATCATCTATGGACAGTCCATGGATAACGAGACCAAGGACTCCTCAGTTTTGGCACCATCATTCTTCGTATTCTCGGTATCAGAACCCTTGACCCGCCCTGGACCTCTTCCTCCCCAACCACATCAACCACACCCCCACTGTCACCCACTCTCGGACTTGAATGATCTAATGAATCAACAGACGATCCATATGGCGACTGAGATGGATAATGCCTTTGAACGAGCAATTCATCGTGATGGTACGCTCTGAATATGAGACGAACCTTGCCTGAAGTGTCGAGGGCCTGTTGAAGAAACCTGGTGACTTGAACCCGAACTTGCGACCATTCGCGGGTCTGGCGCGCGACCCCCAGAATGACGACGGTTCATCAGCCATCAAGACCCAAATCCGCTCTGAAGATAGGTAAGCGTATTATAAGCTCGGGGGATATGCACATACGGAGCATCCAGGTCTTCACCACACATACTAATAGTTTGATTGACCAACGCCCCCAATGCGTCCTATACGTATCGTCAACATGCGTCCAAAGTGGAGTCAATGCCGGGGTCTAACCTCGTCGTTCATACTTGACCACACTATATATTGTATTAGTTTTGCCGGCGCTGGGAGTGGGATTGGTTCATATTATTCTTCGTGAAGTGGAGTTGGGGGCATTAGGCAGGGAATCCACCCGTCGCAAGCCCCGCCCCATGAGTAGACCACCTGGTGTATCCGTTGGTTTGCTGAGCACCACTGAGTCGGAGGTCTGAAATCTGCAGAGCCCAACAAAAGCCGAGAGCAAACGACTGGGCAGCAACACAACAGATTGTCCACCCCTCTCACTATAAGGTTATCATCGACTGGCACAGTACCCTCCTCGGAATTGGACTGACGTTTCTCGAAGTGCAAACCGTGTTTTCGGTGTAATAGATTTGGCATCCGTGCTATGGACGTACTTCGGCCTGATAACTGATGAGTACAATGAACGCAACAGTCAAAATGACAAATACCTCAATGACAGCAAGGCCGAGCGAAACTCCATTGATAGGTAACAATGCACCAGATAGGCTGCCGACAACCGAAGAGGCAATTGGGAATCCGCTCGACGAGATCTTCGGGTAGCCAATCACCGATGTTACTACCTGCGATAGGCTGCCTTCGTAGTGACATAAACCATGTTGACCCGGTCCTGCTCATCCTCCGGAACTTGATAATGGATGCTGAGCGGTTGATCGATGAAGCTGTCAGCTGTGATTCTGCCGTTCTTGAGCTCGTTCATTTCTGGGAATTATCCTTGAGGATGTTGATGTTGACTGTGCCCTTGCTGTGTCCTGATATATGCCAGCCCAGGTAGATTTTCAGCGGGATAGGGCCTGGGAAGACTCGAGGGGTCGACAAGACACCTGGGAACGTCCGTGCAGGCGATAGGAAAGAAGTTGCGGATGCGCGTGGAATCCTAGGTAGTGGGATTAACAATCCGAGGCTGGGAGTCAAGAGTGCACGTACATCCCGATTGTAACGATCTCCGAGACCTTTAACCGGTTCAGACTGTGGCGTAATAGTAGTTAGTAGTTTGAGGTCGCGATGTCGATTGTTGAGAACGAACGTATGTTGCTTGCGGGTTGCCGGCGACTCTGGCAACGTCTGTAGCAGTTGGCTGAGGCCGGTTGTGAATGGAAAGGCGGATGAGGTTATCTCTGAAATAAGCAAGTCGGCGAAAATAATTTTGAATGTTAACTTGATGGGCTTCAACTTTATACAACCATCAACAACTCTTCCCGCCGGCATGTCACCAAGACCCACGAACAACCCACGAACCATAGTGGTTATGCCCCGACTAACCTGACTGCCGGCGCCGGCGATACATACTGCAGTTGCATCGCGAATTAATTGTGATCTAGCGCCCTGCCACTGGTGGCAGGCGCCCATACGACCGCACTGGCACAATAAATATAAATGCCTCGTGTGATATGCTTGTCGCCACATTGACAGTCATATAACCTAACTATTCAGTTTGTCTTTCCCCCAAATAAACCACCGCAGCCCGATGGCCTTCCCCAACGCCACAAACTTTCAAATAGACCGATCCACATTCAACGACATCCAAGGAGACTATAACCAGCGCATCCAATTGGACTTCAGCCAGCAAGTCAATGTCCACGGAGCGCAGGCATTAGCAACCGCCGTATGTAGCTATCCCTTAGGTTTATCTCCCTGACCAATCACTTGTTAGTTCATTCGGTCATGAAGAACCACATTTCCACGGCCGCTTATCATAACTCAGGCGTACGACGCGAGATCTCGAGCTGTCACCCTGGTACGCGCAAGGCAGCACTCAAAACCATTTCCGACTGGGCTGAGGCCCGGCTTCACATTGCCTCTGGCTGCATGGCCCTGCGGGCACGGGAAAGTCTGCGATAGCCTACACCATTGCCGAGCGATGTCGTTGGACAGGACCTTGGGAGCGACTTATTTCTTCGCTAGGGGCTCAATTACCAACAACCCCTCCCATTTCTTCCCCACTCTCGCATATCAGCTGGCATTGGCAGTTCCTGATCTGCGCGATCCCCTCCTCACGGCGCTGCACGAAGATCCAACAGTCCTGGACAAGTCCATGAGCGAGCAGCTTGAGAAGCTCATTGTCCAGCCATTCCTTACGCTGTCCGATCAACCCGCCCACACTGTTATCATCATTGACGGCCTGGATGAATGTGATTGCACTCGCGGCCCCACTATCCAAGCGGATATCGTGCAGCTGATCTTAGACCTTGGGGAACGCTCCCTCCCTCTTCGATTCATCATCAGCAGCCGCCCAGAGCTCGAGATCCGACGTGCGTTTGGATCATCCCCATCCCCATTGTTGGCTCTCCTCCCTCTTGATAATACAATGGATCCTGATCGTGACATCCGACATTTCCTATGCGACAAACTCGGACAGGTGTACGAAGACTGCGTGAAATATGGGATGCTGGTTGCACCGCAAACCGCCTGGCCGTCATCGGAGGCCATCGAACGGCTGGTGAGGAAGTCTTCAGGTCATTTCATCTATGCGTCTACCGTCATCAAGTTCGTCCAGAAGGCCGTGGGAACCCGGTGGAGCGGCTCGAAGCAGTGTTGCAGATTCCCAGTGAATCCACCAGGCCCGCGGCCTTTGCTCAGTCAACTGCATTCCAGGAGCTGGACCAGCTATATCTTCACATCTTGCGGAAGGCCGGGGACCCGGCGGAGCTGAAATGGATCCTGCGTGCTGTCATGTATTTCAGGAATATGGTTTCAACTCCCCAGTGCACAACACCTAGAGCGTTGGTTAGCAATTTCGAGGCCATCTTCAGTCAAGTCAGCGGGATACGCTTCCTGTTGGGGACCTGCGTTCTATCGTCGAAGTCACCGAATCATCCATGGTTCGATTCTTTCACGCCTCGATGAATGACTTTCTCCTGGATCCAGCACGATCGTGTGAATTCTATTTTGACCTTGCCGAATTTGAAGCTGGTCTCGCTTATGAATATGCACGCCTCATCATACTGTGAGTGTGGGGGTTCCACTATATAATCCTACCACTATTCACTTCACCAGATTCCCACTCGCAGAGTCCCAGGGTTGTGATGCGCTAACCGTAGCTTTGGATGGACTTGCACGTTGTCTCAAGGACATCCGTGCATATCCTGGGCTACTCTCCACCACTCTACATAACATTTCTATCATCATCGACGAGTGGCCGAAACCTCCGCTACCGTGCATCTACTACTCAGGATTGGATAGTCTATTACGCATCCTCGAAGTGGGTGAATGATCCCATATGCAGTTTATACGGGCCTTATCACTTCATACCTAGAAAGTTCCAGAGTCCGGCGGCCTGCAGAAGACAATTAGGGTTATTCAACAGCAACTTGACCCCCAGCTTGTAGGGTTGTCACGCAGCATCTTCGCTCTCGTGCGTATGATTGGTATCAATAATGTGATCCATTCTCTGTGTCCACGCCAAGCCTCCCGGCCTCTGATGAAATACTCGGAATTTGATCAACTCATTGGCGTACCGAATAGATTGGAGATTACCAAACAAACTCTGGACTTGCCCCCTGATTATGTCTACTCCTGCTGCCGGCCGCAGGACTGGGTGAATACCCGGCGTGTGCCCATCCCGGCAATTTACGAGTCCCTTTCAAGATGGCTCTTCACAAACCGTCGACGAAAGGGAGCATGGGGTCTCATCATACCCATTGCCCAGGGTATATTATATCCTCTACCACGAATGACAATAGAGAAGTATACGTGGGAGTGGGCATGGGATACCACCGTCCTTCTATCTAGTTGGGATAGTTATTATATACAGCCTGTGCATCTTCTGGACCTGATTTTCTGCTGCTTGCGCATACTATTTCCAGGAATCGTTCAACCCTCGTGCGCCCCATCTATTATTTCCTGAATGACACTGAGAACCACATTTTTTAGAAACCACATCCCCGAGGAAAGGATGCTTCAGGTTACATCTACGCTTATGGAATATTGGGCGAGAGATCATGAAGAGACCATGAGCCCCAGATCGTCGACATCAATCTGAAGGCATTTAGTAGGATTGATTTTACCTCCATTCCACGAGCCTTCTCTACTCTCAGCACGGGGCTTTATCCAAGGCTATTCTACTTCATTAGGGTGCTTGATAGGGGATATGATGTCTGTATCACCCACTCATCTTCAACTCGTCACCATTCCTCAAAGTGCTGATACCTGATGATATAGAATCCCCACCTGACCGACAGCAACTCCTCCCTACGGCACTGCCTCCGAGACATATATTCGCGCCTATTGCAAGACCCCATTGTATCACGCACTGTCTCGATCCTATATGCGATGTTTTGGAGATTGTCCCCCAAAGGTATAGAGCTATTGCTTGGTGTCGTGCCGGGGGTGTTATTCCATTCACCAGCCATGCAAGCGCTATTCGGCGCTGGTGTCTTGCGAATGGATGATGAAGGATTGGTGTTGCCATCTGGGCTCCTGTCATTGCTGAGGAGCGGCTCGGTAAAATTGCAATACGACGCTCCCAGCAATTATGACATCGATGTCTGCATATCTAACACTCATGAAGACTTGGCCATTGCCTGCATGAAGTATATTCTGTCGTTCCCTGACCCTATCGAATGGGATGAGCGGGAGGTGAGTCGGAGTGACTGTAGGGTCGTATGCGATGAAGTTCTGGGCGTGGCACCTCAGAGGTGCGAAACACTCAGAACGCCTCTTCAAGACATTGAAGCGGGTGGTCATCCGTGAGGACGACGTAGAACTTGTAATTGAATGACTTGAGGTGAGTGATAATCCCTCAAAATCGCCTTGTTTGTTCATTCATACCCTTCCATTTCTTGTGGTTGTAGAGGGGTACCGACATGCCGAAAGATATTCTCCTTCGCTGGTATGCTGCATGGCTTGAACACAACACCCAAATCGGTGTCATGCCACCCACGCCAGCGGTCCTATGGCTTAAGAAAAAGGTTCACTGGTAGGATGAGGGGCACTAATTTGAAGGGGCACTTTGGGCAATATGATTTCCTGTCACCGGTTCAAACGTGGAACTCGCTTGGAGTATATATGAATCATGTAGTCATCTTATTTATTGTGACTATCATTGCAACTTCCCCCGACATCCTCATCCCCAATATTGTCCAGGCCTCCCTCATCATCTGTTTTCACTGCGTGTCCTTATAGCAACAGTCCGTCGGCCATCTTGGCGATCATGGACCAGAATCAGGGAGAGCTCCCTCCCTACACGCCCTACGTGTCATGTTATATATTTCTCCCCTTTTTTCACCAACATTTTCATCTCTTTCCCATTATACTTCCGCTGCAATATCTTCGTCGATCAGCATATTATCTCGCACGGCGTCCTCCTCACGCTCCTCAAAGTGCGGGCTGTGCTTCCTGGGGGGCGTTCATATTGTTAATATGGAATATTTGACACTTGGATTATAGACGTACTCTAGCCCGATAACTGTGATGAATGTGGATACAGAGCGCCAGCCGCGAGGCCGCCGAACGAGGCAAGAAGGGGATAAGCGCCAAATTTGAAGAAATATCCCTGTGGTCCTCCTCAGACCATACATGATTCATCTGGTGGCTGAGACGAGTCAGCTTTACAGTCAGCGAGTGCATGATGATGGAACTCGGAGGATAACAAACCTCGTCGGACGTGTCAAGGGCTCGCCGTGGCTATCCCTGCGCAAAGGCGGATGTCAATGCTGAGGGTAGCAAGCCCTGGAACCGGAATGACAAACCTCGCTGCCAGCGGGGGCCCGCTTCCGCTCAGGGCCCAGTTCAATCAATCACCAGATAAGGCTGATATCCATGGAGCCAGAGACCTTCGATCTTCGCCGGACCCGGTGCACGACCTCAAACTTAAAGCGACGTTTCAAATTGACTATTCCTTGAAGGTTCAAATACGCTCTAAGTACACTATAAGCTCCGGGACTATGCACGTACGGAATAACCTGATCCCCGCCACCTATATCGAGTATTTAATCCACAAGCGCGTTGAGCGCGTCCTATACATATGGCCAATAATATGCGCTCGGAGCGGGGCAAGCGAGACCTGACCTGGCCGTTCAGCAGCAGACTATGTGATATGGTTTATATTAGTAGGCGGCGGGTGCAAGAGATTAGCAAATACCATGTTTTGTGCCAAGACGAGGGCGTCGGCGTGGTGGCTGCTCCTGGGTACTGGGCTTCGGTGTATGATTTCAGCGACAGCCCGTCAGCCTTCTCTCGTGGGTCGGCGAAAAACCCCTTGCTACACACCCTATGTGTGGTATTCTATACCAACCCTATCTTTTTTCACTAACATTTGTCTCTCCCTTGGTACTCCCGCTGCAAGATGGTCGCCGATAAGTGCATCATCTCGCGTGGCGTCCTCCTTACGGTTTTCAAAAGTGCGGGCTGCACTCCCTAGGGGAAATTCATATTGTGAGCATGGATATTGTACACTCGCATTAGAAACACCTTGGCCCGATAACTATGATGAACACAAGATCTATGTGGATGAAACAGGATTGGACAATCGCGTCGGCTAGATAGGTAACGAAATGGATGGAACACCTCATTGCTGAGTTGACAGGGAATACGGTTCGAAACACGGGCGGCGACACCCCGCTGAGTTGAATTGGAATCTAGGCATATGGCAGTTTGTCGACAACGGGGGGTATGGGTGACGCGGATGAACTCGCGACGTCCTACGCTCCCAACTGGATCCAGGATGCGCCAGTCGCGAGACCCCAGAACGGGCCAGGGGGGCGACCTTGGAGAGAACACCAGCCAGGCAAGGAGACGGGCACAATGGTTGACATGCAGCCAATGTACTAGCGGACTCATCTGACGAGCGCATCCCCTGCGAATTAGTATCACTATTTTCATGCAGACAGCGACACACACGATAGTAGCGCCCTAACGTCGGCTCCTCCGCCTTGGCGTCCATGGACAAAGACGCGGAGACTGAGGAACCCCTGGGCCCTGTATTCCCCGCGCCAGAACTAGCCCCTTCGCCCTTCGCCCACAACTCCATGGCCCGCTTCCTCCTCAATGGCACCACCTCTACCCTAGCGCCTCCCGCTACCAGACCAGGGAAAACCTAACGAGACAACAGACGACCCATTTGACGACTTGGACGGACAGCGCCCTTTGGTGAACGTCAGTGCGTTATAATTGGATGCTCTAAACTAGAAACAAACCCTGCCCGGAGTGTTGGGTTCTGCTGTGGGTCCACTGCTTATGGAATGGGATTCTGCAAAACCCGAGACTTGGTTTTCGGATCTATCGCATACGCATCATCAACATGGGTTGGTCGTTTATACTTGATATCAGTTTTATCGATAACGGGAGTAGGAGACTGGCTACTCGGACCATTTTTTGAGTTCACAGTGCGTAATTATCTCACAGATTAATGTGCGGATTGAATTCTTCACTTAAGGGCCAAAGATGACAATCCACACATTTTTGATCCGTACACTGTGAATTTGCGAGCAGGCGGATGTTTGGTTCGGAGCCCCATGCACGGACCATCTTGTAACGGTCCGAATCCCGAGCGTCGGGTTTCGTCGGACTTGGCTAGGCGGTCTGGGTCGTGGCTCTGATGTTGATTCATTAGCGTAGACAATAAGTGTTAGTTCTTGGCGATAGTATAAAATGAATGTACCGTAGGATAGTTTCGGGGACGAATTCTATCGTGTTGTGAAACGGTTACTCTCGTTTGAATCGTGTCTTCGTGCTCAAGTCTAACTTGTCACGAGTGTCACATTTTTTTAACCAAAGAAGACAACAAAACTATCTACACACTCTCGAGTGCCGCGTCGACGGATCCTTCTGGCCTGATCACCCGGAAATTCCTGACAAGGTCACTCACACTTTTCTCTATTTCAACTCACTATTTTTCAGACTTTCAAAATTGTTAAAACATAAGTACCATCGAAATATATTCGTTGATTACTGAAATGGCTCCTAAGAAATCCGCAACTACGAAAACAACCAAGCTCAATCTCCGTATGGCTTTAGCGCCTACGTTGAGAACCACCCGCAGTGGCCGTGTAACCGGCGGTGTGATGGAGCATTCCGATGGTGAGCGACGTCGTTACAGTGATGTCGCCGCGTCGCGTTCCCCTACTCCAGTAGAGAGGGAGACAGGTAGCCCTCGGGCTGTAATGACTGTCGATTCCAATCCAGTCCCTGTAATCAGAAAAGCCCCAGATGACAATTTGAGGGCACGAACCGGCGAAGCGGAAAGTGCTGATGAACAGCATGGTAGTAAGAACCCCAACGAAGGGTGGACTCTCGTCCGGCCGCGTCGTACCCGTAGTCTGGACTCGATTGGTGGAATGTCCACTGGTCGAGCGAACCGTAAGAGGTTTGCTACGCCTAAGAATAGTAAGCATGAGAAGCTGCGAGCCATTCAGGCCGCAGAAAATCGACTTACCCAGCTGAAAAAGAGCGCATCAACCTGAGGTTCGCGCGCGTGAACGCCCAGCCTTCATCTGACTCTGATTCCAATGGCGAAGGGCCGTCTCAGCCTAAAGGAAAGGGTATTGACCCCCGTGAATGGGGAAATATTAATATGTCAGATACCGAGTTGAATCTTGAAAATCAACAATGCGCCTTGGATGAATACAACAGGGCAAAGAAGCGCCGTGATGATAAACAGAGTCCCAAAGCGAAGGATGCTAAGAAAAAGGGAGTATGCACTCCAGCAAGAAAGGAGTCAAGCGAGCTGAGCCGATCTCGATCTCAATGGCGCAATGGGTTGCAGACGTGGCCCATGGGCGCCCAGCAGGAAGTGTTCATCCTAAACGCAAGATGAAAAAATTAGAATTGCGACCAGTCGAGCAATTAGGAGCAAAAAGTTACCTAGCTCAAGCACTTTGTAGCATTAAAAGACAAAGAAGGGTCGTAAACATCGAGGACGAGATCCATCTACCAGCAGCAGTTCTGATCCGTCTTCGCCTCATCCTCTCTGATTCGTCGTTGTCATCTGACTCATCAGACTCAGAAAGTGAGACTTCGACTTCAGATTCATCGAGCTCGTCAGGATCAAGCTCGGACTCATCGTCATCTGGAAGTTCTACCAGTAATGCACGCCGGAAGAAATCTCACCAAAGCCGCAAACGTGGTCGTAAAGGTAATAGGAAACCGCATCGGCGATCAACGTTGAAACCAGTACCACCGAAAGATTATAACGGGGAAGCGGATGCCCGACTGTACTATCGGTTCGTTACAGAAGGGAGTGCCTACATCCGTAATGGCCGTGTGGGGTCGAAACAGCAAGTCTTCGTGCTATCATACTACCTAAGTGGAAAGGCGTATGATTTCTTTACACAAAAAGTTGCATCAACAGAAAGTTGCATCAACAGTTGAGAAATGGAGACTTACTGAGTTCTTTGAAGAGCTCTTCAACTATTGTTTCCCTGTGGATTATCGGCTGAGGCAGCGGGATAAGCTGCAACATTGTTATCAGAAAGAGAAGACCGTCTCTGAATACGTCTATGAACTTGAGGAACTGTATAACATGGTTGGTACAACTGATGACCGGGAGAAGGTCACCAAGTTATGGAAGGGTTTACGCACCAGTATTCAGCAAGGTCTTTGGCAAGACGGATACCATCCCGAAGTCTCGAAGTGGACAGAGGTGGCGGATGCCGCCCAGATAATCAAAATATCTGAAAATGTTATGAACAACGTGTTGGATAATTGGAGTACCGATGCTGGAATGCAGGTCTACAGATCAGAGATCAATCAGATAGCAGGGTTAGGTGACCCTGACACTGTGGTAGTTAACCAGGTAGATACTGTTGTATTCCAGTAGAGAACTACTCTACAGGGATACATGATATATATACTACATAACAGTGGCTGTGTAGCTACTGTATATGTATCGTGAGACTGAGTTAATCATAATGGTGAATGATGATGGCATAATGGTGTGATACGGCGCAATCTGATCAGGTGATATCTCAACACAACGTTCACTTGCGGAAGAAGAATCCGAAAGAGAACACACACCGAGATGAAGAGGGACGGCAGGATAAGCATCGCTCTCGGCGATCTCGTAGACACTCACATCAGCCTGGCCGAGACAATCAGTCAGCTGGTGTAGAACGTAGTGAATCCAAGACCCACTCAGCTGGATCAACATTCAATTCTAAGTACCAATCTGGGCAGAATTGTGAGCGGTTTGGACCCCACAGAGGACAAGCAGGATCAAGTGCGCGAGGGCGACCATGGCGTCCACCTGCTGGGTCCCGACCGACTCCTGCAATGGGAGAAAAGGAACACGCAGAGTTATTAGCTGCTAAGGCTCAGCACAAGCACGGGTTACCCGCGGGTACCTGCAGGTAGACCCGTGGGAATACTTGCAAGTATTGGCCTAAACAGGTACTTGTACTCATGGATCTATTTACTTGCGGATCTGAGTCAAGCATTTGGACATTGCAGGTACCTGTGACAGGTACTTGTGACTCACACTGGACCCTCAAGGACCCTTAAAGTATAGTTCCCACAGTACATACAGGCTCAAATTCCATTCTAAACCAACAAAATCCTTGTAAATACCCATAAGTACTTGTAAAATACCTGTCCCTGATAACTAATTGCTGACAAATGACCTGTGACCTGTGAGTAATCATGAGTAATCCATGAGTAATCAGGATCTGTGACAAGTACTTACTGAGTTGTAGGTACTTGCCAAAAAATACCCGTGAGTACAAGTACTTGCTGACTAAGCTACCCGCAGATCTGGGTAGTGACCTTGTGTGACCAAATACCCACGAGTACGGATCCGGATCACCCACGGATCTACCCATGCTGAGCCTTATTAGCTGCTGGGAAGTGCTTCCGTTGCAAGGAGACAGGGCATATGTCCCGAAACTGTCCAAAAGCGAATGTAGTTTCGTCCAAGGGTAACAAACCACCAGGGATGGCTGCGTTCAGCATGGATATCGATTTTGAATCCATAGAGGAAGCACAAAATCTTGCGGATACCGCAGCAACTCTCTGTGCTATGAGCCTGTCTGAGATCAGTGAACCCAATGGATCTTGGGAATGGCGTTACCGTAAAGGTGAGAAGGATAGCGATGGCTACCACGCTGGCCAGATGGGAGGTGAGGCCGTGCGAGCCGCAGAACGCCTGTTAGACACGGTGGACGAGTATCCTGGTGATGATGGGATGCTCACCATGGTTGGTCCACGTTTCAAATTGACGAAGACAGACGCATCACCGGGTACTTATATCGTAGAGGATCAGTTAGTAATGCATGAAGGCCCGGAAATACTGGCCGAATTCCTGATGAGCGAGGAGTTCAATTTGATTGGCTGGTATTGGGATTATAAGGCCGACATGTTTTTCGAGCAGGATCGGCTGTTCCCCAGGGACATGAAACGCATCACAGATCCGTTGCCTAGACGTGTTGAGCAATTGCTAGCGCTGGCTGCTGAGAACATCTTACCGTATACCCCCTCAGGGATTAGACCACACCGTCGGTTCAAATGTGTACCGAATCTTGATGGTGGCTATCAATTGATGGATCACAGTGAAAGCATTGTGGAATTACTGACCAGGGAGCAGTTGTTAAACCCTTACTTCGACGTGGTGAACTGGTATAGGAAGCGGTTGGTACGGATCTTCGGGCCTAAACTCGTGGAATGCGACCCCAATTACTTGGACCATCGCTTTCATCAGCAAAACATGGGTTGACTTAATGGAACTTTGAGGACTATTTTCGACTTGAAGACATATTTAGACTAAATATAACTATGTAAAAGTACCAAAAAAGTCGGAATTTAGGTCAGGAGTGTATGAGTTGATAAAAAGGTATTGAAAGTCGAGATTTCGTGTTAAAGGTAAAAAGTGACTCTACCAACTGTTACTAGGCGGAATCATATAGTCAAATACATATGTTGTGATTCGCATATCTACTAATATAACCTGATTGGAACATGTCAGCGAAAAGTGAAGTGTCAAGCATGCATGGTAGACGGCATCGCGGTCAGTAAGGAAAATGGAAGTGTTGTGCATGCAACACCCACCAATACTCACCAGTCACCTTTTATGGTCTCGCAAATGCAACCGTGTCTGTTACGATTCCTTCCTTCTCTGATCATCACCACTCGGACATCTGACTGATAGCATCATTCATAGACACTTCTATTACTTCCACCATCATCCCATCATCATCTGATATGCGCCATATGCTACATCATCAGATGATACATCATGCGCACCTTATCTACTTCTATACCGCATGGTCTCCGTTCTATCTTTGCTATCTTCATTGTTCTTACTCAGCTGCTCAGTCAGCTCGCTTCTTGTATCAGTCATCATCCCCCATATGTCTTACTATACTCACGGACTTAGTCACTAGTGCGTAGTCATCGAACTACTTCACTTGTATATAAACATAGCTACATACTCCTGTATTCGCTACGTTTAATCGTTTATCAGATTCCCCCTCTACTGCCTCCTGACCCAGGAGACTTCAGACCTTGCTAAGTGTCCTTGAGTCTTTACTGTCGACTCATTGACTTGCGTTAGCAAGACGTAACATTCGATTAAACGTCTAGGGTCACCAGGCAACCCTGCAACGAAACAGGACACCCCCTAGGGATAGGGACGACATTGATATCAATCACAGTTGGGAGTACATCACTCCATATAGGGGCTCATTGCCAGTAACAGCATCAGAACTCGAACTACAAAGACTAGGCGACGAAGCGACCGTCGCGCGCAATAGGTATCACAGGACGTCGAAAGGATCGACAAAGAAGGAGTGGATTAACCTCCACAGACAGCACCAGACATTTGAGAAACTCCACGACAAAAGATTAGCCGACATCAGGAGAAACATTTGTCGGGCGAAGGAACAAGAAGAAGTCACTCGCATCATTCAGGACAGTCGTCGTCCTCGAGAAGAGAAGGGAGTAGCCACAGACCGCATCACACTTCCCACCCCACAACCCACAGTTCACGGGTCGCGCCCCCCGTCAGAGAAGAATCAACCACGGCAGAACCAGAAGATGAATACGCCGCATATCGTCAGTCCCATCCCACACCAACAACTAGTCAATACACCTCCACCCCCCGCTCCCCAGTCACTACCCCCTCACACTCCCACAGCCTCGCACCAGGGTTCCAACCGTCTCAGGAAGCGCCGTCCCCGCCACAATACACCTTCAGTTCAGAGCGAACCAGTACCGTTCAGCCAGTCGGACCCATCCAACCGGAGCATACCACTTCCTTCACTGAATATCGAGACCCACTCCCCCTATCCCCTCAGACGACGAGGACGAACCGCACGGAACAATGGCTACAGAGACAACGCCCAATAAGCGCAATGACAATGGAATCGCAGACCCCGGCATGTTCGACGGGGATTGCAACCTTTTTGACGGTTGGTGGCGTCGCATGCAACTTTACGTCAGAGGGAACGCTGTCCTGGACACGGATGAAAAGAAGATTTCGGCCACGCTCTCTAGATGTCACAAGAGAGCCGAGAACTGGGCAGCGATGAAAACGGATACAATACTCAACACAAATGATGCCGGCACATGGAAAATATTCGTAATGGAAATTACTAAACAGTTCTTCCACGGTCAACATCGCTTGCTAGCAGAAAATAGGATCAGGGTGATGACACAAGGGTCTCAATCGGTCGAAGAATGGATCGCAGACTTA